>WYDI02003334.1:0-20943 GCA_009867235.2 Psittacus erithacus
TGCCAGGGATGGGGCAGCCACAGCCTCTCTGGGCACCCTGTGCCAGCGCCTCAGCACCCTCCCAGGGAAGAGCTTCTTCCTAAGAGCTCATCTCAATCTCCCCTCTGGCAAGTTAAAGCCATTCCCTTTGGCCTGTCCCTACAGGCCCTCGTCCAAAGTCCCTCTCCAGGTTTCTTCTAGTCCCCTTAAGATATTGAAAGACTATGGTAAGACTCTATTCAAACTGCTGTGTCCCTTTCAAATGGCTGGAGAACCAGTTCTTGCCAGGGTCAGTAGATTGGAAGATGCTTTAACCAACCTAGAAATACATGCAGATCTGACAAGGCAATCACAGGGCTTTTATTAGGGGACAAAGTATCATAGGAAAAATTTCCTTGTACCTAAGCAAAAGGCTGGTGATTGTCTGTGATAGAGCTAGTGCTCAGAACTGTAGGTATGCAGGATGAGAAGCTATGTAGGACAAGCCTTTTATTGTGTTTTCAACCACCATGGGGCTATTAGGTGATTTAGAATTTCTGTAAAGAAGATTTGGTACAGCAGTGCAAAGAATTACTGTGGATCAGGCAAACTGTCCATCCACATCACTATCCATGACCCCAGTTGCGTTTCCAAATACCAGAAAAGCCCAGTGTGGGTCAGGTAGAGAACAGCCAGAATGGATGCTCCTTCCTAAATCCAGTTTGTTGCTATTTTGATGAAATAAATGAATAAAAATAGAAATGTAATTGAATATTTATATGGTAAACTGAGTATTTTTTTTTATAAATCTATCTTCTTAAGTGTGCATCTTTAAAAAAAGTCATTTCATATTTACTATAATTAGTGATATGCACAGTAACTGCCTAAATCTATATAAACATGTATTAACCTCTTCATTATTATGCAGTTATTTCATCCAAGTATTGCTCAGATGAACAAATGTTTAATATCTTGCTCTATAATGTTGAAGAAATTGTCAAATCCCCCTTTACCTGAACAGGATCTTTTAATATGATTTTTAATGAGACAGAAGATAGCACACAAACCCTGGAAGGGTCCTGGAGAGATGTTATTGATCTTTGGAGTTAGATCACCTTAATGATTATCTTTCATAGCAGCTGGAATATTTTGTTCCTTGTCTGGTAGAAAGACACATTTGAAGGTTAAATGCAGTGGGATGAGCAAACTTTTGGAAAAAAATTATAAATCCATCACATGGAGGAGGACGAAAGGATTATTTGCTGCAGAATTCCCAAAAATGCCTCCTTACCCGTGTTCACCAAACACCAGGGAGCACAGACTCAGGATATAAGGCCGCAAATCAGGGCAAAAAATCAAGTCAATTCATTCAGCAGAAGCTGGAGCAAACATGAATGCATTTTTTGACCCCCTTTGCAAGACCCTGGCACTTTGATAGGTAGAACCAGTTCGTTCGCTGGAACACCCAGCACATCATTGGAGACGTTCAAATTCATTGTGTAACCTGGTCTCTTTATTTTGAGCAGCACAGTATCCTTTTGCTACAGTGGTGTATCAAGGAGATTTTCCTTTATCGTGTCAGAGCCTGCCAAATCCTTCCGGTGCCTCTCCAGCACCCAGAGCACGCTGAGGCTTGGTGCTGCTCCAAGCTGCTGGCCGCTGCCTGAGCATCCTCACAAACATCTGATTTGATCTTCTTTTTCCAAGCTGGACTTTGATAACTTTGGAATTGATAATTTTATCAGTTCTTCCTTGTGATCCTTGAGGGCATGTTGCAAAGAAATCAGCATGAATGGTTTCATAATGACGCTCCAAATTTTCATTCCAAAAAACAGTGCGTGCTGCACAGGAGATTAAGGGGAATACTGCCAGTGGGTTTGTATCTAAAGCCTAACCCTCCTTGACCTTTTTTTCCCTCTTTTCAATGTCTCCCAGTGTTGACAAGGCCTTTAATTTGTGATCCAAGGCTGCACGACTTCTCAAGATTAAGCTGCACTAGGAAGCGGGATCTGCTGGTGAGAGAGGACCGGTCCTAGGGCCTTCTCACCTTCTTACCTGAGCATCCAGGCACGGGCAGTGTGTGGCAGCAAAACAGCAACTTATAATTCACTCAATAGATAAATTTATCGGGTAAAAGATCCAAAGCACCTGGAGCAGAGTTAAAAGAAGGTAAATGCACTGGAGCGGAAAGGGGCTCACATCATGCTGTGCTCTGGTATCCCTCACATAGACACAGTGTGTATCCTGAGCATCCTTCCCTCACCGCCTGCTTTGCAGCCTTGGCACAATCCTAGTGTACAGCAGGAAGCCCTGTGGGTAGCACTCACCCAACCCCAGCATCGGTCCCAGGAGCCACATCTGCAATTCCCCACCAGGCACTGCCTGCAAACACAATTTAACAGAGTTTTGGTTCTCCTCCTAGACCAGGATGAACTTACCCCAGGGTGCTCCCAAAAGGCAGAAGGTGGCACTTGCTGCTCTGGGGCCCAGAGCAGCCACATAACAGGATCACAGGGCTGCTGAACAACAGGGACAAAGAGGTCCAGAGGCTGTGTGGGCGCAGTGATTCATGGAGGGGGCCAGGAGCGGAGCTGGGAGGGAACCAGTGGCAGCTCTGTGCCGCTCAAGGATGCTGCGACAGTGGAGCATCCCTCCAGTGGCCCTTTAAGCCAGATTGAAAGATGCTCTGCATTGCCAGGCTGACAAAAAAGCAGCATTAGCCGAGCTGTGAAACTGGCTCTGTATGTTTAATGTCTCTCAATGGCTGGGGTGGGATAGCACGGCATAAACCGAAAGTCAAGCAGCTGAATCCTTGTGCACTGCTTTGAAAAATTAGGGGCATTTATAATGTCTAATATGTTGCAAGCCAGGATGATTTAACAGATGGTTTAAAAAGAAAATCAGCATGTCAGGCAAGGCCCATTGTGTAGCTCTCTGTAGGTTTCTATAGTATGTGAGAGTGATAAAAAATGTTTTTCTTCTCTATTTCAATACTGAAAGATGTTAAAACTTGAAACCTTGGGGGAAATCGCTTAATTACCCTTGTGGTGTCAGTGGTCCAGAGCACTGGGAAATTTCAATTCCCTGCAGAAAGGGGTCAAATAGGGAACAACCAGGACACTTTTTAAACTCTTGTTAATGCCTCATAACCTTTAATGAATAATTTTCAGTATCAGGGCCAGGCTAACCTCACACAAAAGACAGTAATATTTACCTCTTCATGGCTTTGCCTTAATTCTGTGCACAAAGAGAAAAATACCAACAACATCTTTGCTTCCATGCAAACAGATTACAGGAGGGGAGATTTGGATTTTTAAGCACCTGTGCTTCTGTTATACACTGATCTATAATATCAAATTTAGGATACAAAACCAAGTTAACTTTTCTTATTCAAGTCCAGGGAGCAGGGATTTCCCCATATCAGGCATTCAACAATTACCCAGTATTTTTATTTTAGAAAGAAGAGTTAATATTTAAAGTTGCCCTTTAATACTCATTTGGAAACACTGATTGAATAATAAGCCAAGCAGCTCAGTGTATCACATCTCTATTAAATTCTCTTGCCTTTTTTAAGATTAAAAAAAAAGCCCAACTTTTTTCTTCCTCTAAATGCAAATCTTTCTGTGTAACACTGTGCCTAATCTACTACAACTAATTAATCTGTTTGAGCTGATGAAATGTTACCTCTGCATTTTTTGTTCCTTGTATACAATTATTGTAACAGTGGTGAATAAATCAATATTCCCAATCCAACTGTAAAAAACAATCAAGAAAAGCAGTGCTTCTCAGGGAAAAAGCACCAAATAATATTTATTAACTCTGTCTCAATCCACAGCAGAGCCTAATACCATTCAAGCATTTTCTGCAAGTGTAATAAGCAAACTCAAATACATGATGAAAGTGGCACATGCCAATAATTTCACCATTTTACACTGCAGAGTAATTGAAGGATTTAATGAGAAACAAACCAATAAAAATAAATAGACCATGCGAGAGGAGGAGAAACTGATCTAAAATGGAAGTTGCTCCATTGTGAGTTTTAGGGGGTTTTGCATGGTTTGACCAGGAAAAAATGGTGTTGGGACGATTGGCTGTTTATTTCTACTTATTTTACATTTTGCAGTTTGATTTCCAAAGAGGAAAACACCACTTGTACTACCTAGATTCGATTCTGCATCAATATGCTATCCTTTTGCTGCCACTTCCGACAGACCTGTTATTTTCCTTCTGAATTATATGACGAATAGTGTCTTTCTGCCTGAAGTTAGAAACTGTTTCTGCTGTATTGGTATTTATAAATAACTCTGAGCAGCCCAGCCTTTTAAATAATGGCACAGAGTCCTTCTGCTTTTAGAAATCTCTATAAATCACAGTCTTCATGAAAGGAATTCTGATTACAAACTCCTTTGTCTCAGCAGTGCCCCTAAATTTTAGCCGCGTACAAACATCTTAATGAAGGATGCCACCGGCACCTGAGCTGGTGCAGAGCAGGGACCATACATGCCTGGACAGGAAGAATATTATGGCCTTACATCTTTTTGATGTCTGTTTTTGATAAACCGGAGCTGGATCAAGCTTTCAGTTGGACTGACCTAGAAAAATATTGCAAATAGGTTTTTTTATTCTTAAAAACATATTGAGCTAAAGAATTTTGGGCCAGGTTGGACACAGGGGCTTGGAGCAAGCTGCTCTAGCAGAAGGTGTCCCTGCCCATGGCAGGGGGTTGGAACTGGATGAGCTCTAAGGTCCCTTCCAACACAAACCATCCTGTGATTCTATGAATTTTGACCTTTGCTTCAGCCCCTCCAAAGCTTGTGCCTCAGTGATAAACCGAAGGGTGGCAGAATCAGCATGGCTCCATCTGAGAGGGATTTTGGCAGGGCACAAATCTGAGATGCTTCCAACCGAGTCAAGGGAAACACTTGGTGAGGAGGAGTTCAGATTCAAAAATAATACCCCAAAACCCCTGGGGGACTAAGGCAAACCTGGGGCTGGTTCAGAAAGGCCTAAAAGTGAATCGTTTCTCACTTGCTGCCTCCACCTGAAATATAGACAATTAAAATCTATGTTCATTTTTGAAGACAGTTAAAACCTGGAGAAATATGGACCAGAACAAGCTCCCCACCTGCTAAGTGTATGAGACAGGCAAATGCAAACCTGCTAAGCCTGTATATTCAGAGCAATCAGTTTACATATTGAGCACTGTACACTTGGTAAAAGAAACAATAAAACATAATCTCATCTCTAAAGGGGATTATTTTCAGCTGCGTTGTTTTGATGTTTTTCCTTGCATGCACAATTGAAAACAAGGACTTGTAATAAGTTATTGCTTTGTGTGGTGCTTTGGGGAAGTGGGAGAGGGCAGGTTCAAAGACCAAGTGCGGAGAGGGCTCTCCCTGGACAACTGAGGTCCAATCTCAGTGTACAGGTCAGTGACCCTTTTATAAAATCTTTGAAGTGCTTTCTTGAAGAGTATTGACTGACCAAAGCCTTTTATTTCATATCAAGTTCAAATGCAACGTCTTTATGAGCATAATGCACAAATCAATGCATTAGGACATTCAAATTATTTAGATAGAGCTGAGTGTGCAGCATGCACCGAGGCATCTTTCAGAGCATTGGTAGCCTTCAGATGAGTACAGTAACCCGCTATGCTGTTTACCAGAAAAGCATTTTACAAAACAGGGTCTGTTAACAAAGTGTTTTCTGTGTTTTTACTTGTCAAGATAAGTTTTGCCTAGACAAGGCAACTGGAATTGTTTTATCTGCCTTGGCAAGATGGAGGCTAGAAAAAGCATAAATCACGTATTTCTCTGTCTTCATACCCACAAGTATAATTGCTGCATTGTTGTTATTGCAATTATTATTTTTTTTGTTAGTATTGTTATTATTATCAGTATTATTATTATTATTACCAGTATTATTTCAGTAGTGTGGAGGACATGCACACTTCCACACCTGTTCTTATAAAGTACAAAAAGATTCTCCCTGCCCCATGAAGTTCACAGTACCTCTTTTTGCGGCAAATCTAGCCTGTACTACAAGTTTAGCCTATGTTACCTTCTATAGAAGCACCAGGAGACAGTGAATAGAAATCTCATTTTTCTGGGGTCCTCTTGCTTCTGCCTGAAAGACACCATATCTCTTCTCCACCTGTGACAAGCATACATCCCAGTCTCCTATCACACAGTCAAACACCCAGCATCCTAGGAACTATCCATGCGGATGTTATGTTGGTCTCCCAAGATCCCTCACTCCAGACTGAACTTCTTTTGTCTGTCTCCCACTTTCCTGCTCTCCTGGCTGGTGGCAGCCCCCATCCCCATGCAGCACAATGTGGCTATGGGCTCTGCAGCTGCTGCAAGGACCAGAGGCAAAGTTCCACCCCAAAGCTCCCTGACTTTGTGCATCCAGGGCAAAACAAAGCTGTTTAGAGAAGATGGATTATAGAACAAGAAGTTATTACAACACAGCATAAGGTCAGTCGTACTTTCAGTGGCAACAAGTTATAAAGGTCTCACATTTTTGGCAGGAACAAGTTATTAATGAAATACAAACCATCATGTTAGGAACTTTAATGTTTCTGCGATGTTTTAATGGACCTTACTCGAGGACCAGACTGACTACATGTTCATGGGCTTGCTTCTTGTGCTAAGTGTTTATTTTTCACTATCCCAGTGGGGGGAAAAAAGAGCTGAAATTGCTTTTATGTCAAATTCATGGATGCATAAATGTGTGAGACAGAAGAATTGAGTATTACTCTCACTCCCGTTGTGACTTCTGGCAGTGACATGGTGGCACAAGGAGCCAGGCTGCGTGCAGGTTTCAAGCACACACCTTGGACCTGGTCTTTTAAATTCTGGCATCCTCAGCCTTGCTTCTCCTTTTTTCCCGGCTGTTTTCCAAGAAGCCCTGGCTGGGGAATGATCAACCCCACTGCAGACTCCAGCCCTTTCAACATGGAGAGGGAAATTGCTCTTTGTGGTGCAAAACCCATGGGAAAACTTGTCCCAGGAACCAGGGGAGTAGAGACAGTATAGTCCTGAGCAGGGTGGAAGCAATGGTTTCCATAAGCATATTTCTTCATTCTTTGGCAGACAAAAGTTTAATGCAAAATACATTGCTTTAAAGCAGTTATGGACCTTGAACACTGCCAGGGATGAGACAGCCACATCCAATGCACAATAAATAATGTACATGCACATATTCATAGGAATATTCCCCATACGAATGAATGTGTGTTTGCCACAGGTACAGCTACTGCTGGTCTACATAGGAAACATCCAAATGCCAACAAAAAACAACCCCAGCCAAGGATTCAGTTTGCCAAAAGAGTTAATAACAGTGCTGACACACAGTTCAACACCACTCACAGGCTTTCAGGCATGCCATAACATTCTCTTATTATGCTCCATCAAAGACATTAGTAGAAAAGTCAAAGTAGAAAACAAAAGCTGCTAAAATCTTAAGCAGATTCTGTTATAAGTGGTGCTTCATTGCTGTTTCAGAACCCCAATCATGACACATATCTCAGTGTTGGTAAGGACTTGACTCATCCCACCACTAATTAAACAGATAATTTCCAAAATGCTGGGAGAGATGCCTGTGAGCAGAGCAGGGTGAGATTTCAGTCAGAAACTGGCAGCCAACTGCTAAAGCAACATCCACCCTAGTGCACCTATTGCCATCCTCATAGAACACAGTACAGCCCCTTCCCAAGCACCTACCAAAGCTTCCCACACCCTGTCAGGCTCCAAAAATCACAAATCAGAGTTCAGAAATAGGAGTTTCTGGAGATGAACTAGCAAAAAACATGGAAATCCCGTCATCCCTTTCCACCATCCGTCCCGAGCATCACTGCTCATGGATGTTGGTGTCAGGGCTGCCTGACTTCTGAACCCAGAGGAAGCTGGCAGAGTGCTACAGGAATATTGTTACACTACAATCTGGCCTGTGATCAGCCTGCCAGTTTATATGTTTGTTACACAAGGTGTATTTTTATTGTGAGTCTCCAACAGAAAATTGATGGAGTTTTCAGGTTGTCTGGATAAATAAACGTAAGGAATATGAGCGTGTCACACAGTGGAGGTACACACCGTGTTTGGGTCTGGTGCTGCAGCACTGCCTTTTGTTTGCTTGGTTTTTTATCACTGGAAATTATAAGGTAGGTATTTCCACTGCCTTAGCTGTCAGCCAATCCATGTAAATTCCTGCTATTATAGGGAAAAAAAAGAAGTGTCCCTTCATTACCAACCAGAATTTCATTTCTGGCCTCGACTGCATCCTTGCATAAACCTCCTTCAGGAATACCAGGACAAATAAGTGTGCTGTATCTCTTGAATGCTCATTTTCCAGCCATACCAAGGAAGATTGGCGGGTTTGTTGCGTGGTTCCAGCGTAATTAGTCCTTTTTAATGAAATGGACCCTGGATATATTCCACTGTGGAGCTTCAATAATAGAATTTAAGTGAAAGTAATTTCAAAGTGCAACAGTAGTTTACATATTACTTATTGTATAAAGGGGAAAAAAAATGCTCTGCTGTTCTAGGTTAAATGCAATTAACATCCAGGCCTTCTGCAAACCCTCTGGGACAGAATGATTGGTTTGGCAGGTTCTTTCTCAGATTTTGATAAAAAGAAAAAGAAACCCCACATTATTTTAACTATATACCCCTGCTGAAAATATTACAGCACTCTCTAGACTCAAGACCTCCAAGCAACTTAGTAGTACACATATATAACTCCAGAATTTTGACGAATTAACTATTACTCGGAAGCACAATTACCACTTGAGCTGTTGCCTGTGTAATATTGAAGATAAATAGAACTCTGCAAGCCCAAGTTGATGTCAATTCCTTTCTATTTAGTATTCACTATGAGAGGGGTGGAAAGAGTTTTCTGTTTTATTTTGGAAAAACAAAGCATCCAGAACCTTGATGTTGGAACAAACACTGTGGTAATTACAGAATAACATGTTCACTGCCTTTCCTTATTTCATATAGCTGCATTCTATCTGCAAAGGAAAACGAGGTTTTATGAGAAACGCACAAAGTGCTAGCATAGAATTGCTGTGAGACTGTTCAAATGCACCAGGAAGGATTTTTTTCCTTTTAATATTATCTTTCTTTGTCTCTGGTAAGCACATTTTTAAAAGGCAATTTATTTTCTCACTTGAAATGTGAAGTCTTTCACTCCCAATTGTTTATTCAAATTCTACTTCTGCGCTTATCAGGAATAAAATCTAACTCCTGCAGCATCTGTTAGCTGGGTCGATGGGGTCTTATTGCAAAGGACCTCACAAAAAGTTGCTCATTCTTAGTTGCATAGGAATGCTTAAATCGAATCCCACTATTTTAATGTTTCTACGGGGAGAAAAAAGGTGCAGTTCAGGCCAAACACAAACCTCTGGCTGATCTGTATTGTTTTCATTTCTTTCAGACACTTTCTAGATGTAGACGGTCCTTCACAGGCTGTTAAACACAACCTGTGGCTTGGGAAGTCCCCAGGTTGCAGAGTGTTGGAGACAGGAAAACAGACAAGGAAAGTCTTACTGTAGATCCCGCCATACCTAATTCATCCTTATGCACCAGCTATTAGTCAGTGAGACCAGGTATTGGAGCAGGGGGTTATTAATACAGCTCACAACAGCTATTCCTACACTGTAGCCAGAGCATTTTACCTTTAAGAAATTGCAGCATAACTGTGTTTAAAACCTACTAAAGTTAATAGAAATATTCTCATTGACTTCCGTGAGCTCTGGACCACTCTATCAGATGTGTCTTTTCACCTTGACCTTCAGTCACGCAAAAAATTCAGATTTCTAGCAAAAGTTAGTCATCTAAAACGTAAAGAGAAGTAAATGACTCCATGGGACAATTAACTGAATCATTAAAGACATGGGTAAAACACCCCCTTCCCCCCATCAACTGCAGAAATACCTTGGAAGTGAAGCCTAAAATAGATGCGCAGCTCTTTGAAGGCTGCAAGAAATGAGACGGTTCTCATCCCTGGTGGTGCAGTGAGCGATAGTGACAATAAAGGGAACTTTATCAGTCCAAATGAAAAAGAATACATGCCAAAAGGGAGAAAACAGGTGCATACAGACCCATAAAGCCCTCCAGAAACAACGAATACAGCATTTGTGTTTGGAGCAGTTTTAGGTGCAGTTTAAGTTATTTCAGGCCTCCAGCTTATTTTACCCCCATTTTGGCACACCTGCTGTGTTGGTTTTCTTTATTTCTTAGTGCCTGGATGCTGGGACAGAGGCAGCTGTGACCTGCACACTAGACATCAGCACCATAGACCTATGTCCCGTTTCCTGCTTATTTCAGCTGGCCTGGTCCAAAGCCTCCATATTCCATCACACATCTCAAGCTGCTGAGTTTCCTCAGGAATTACTATTCAAAAGCATGTTTATTTTGCTATTATGAGTGTGTTTTGCTACAAGAAATTGCACTTAATTATGTTATAATATTTTCAGAAATGTTAATGTTAATATTAATGTGTTGAAAATAATTTTTACTTAATTTTTACTGGGTGTTCTTGTATAATTGATAGGGAATTTGTTATTAAATCTTTTATTTGACTGATTACTTAATCATTCCCACATGGTTATTGAAGACAATCTTACATATAATTAATTTCACTAATAGAGACTCCCCATGTTTTCCTTCCTAGGCCAGAGTCTGCATGGTTATCATGTAATTTAAGGCTTTCCTGGGGCAGCTTTAAATTATGCACATGTTTGTATTAATTATATATGGCCAGATTCTGCTACCTTGTATATAATGGCAAACACCCTCTCCTGTAAGTAGCTCCTCTGACATCAACGGAGCACCTTGCCACCAGATCAGTGGGCTAAAAAGTGGTGGAAAACGAGAGTAAATCTGAAGAGGGAAAGAATTTAAGTTAGCTCCTTTCATTCACTTTCCACCAGCACACGCCTCCCTGGGTATCTCCTGCCCTCTCCCTTTCATCACAGCTAATCCAAACAGACGGGTTCATCCGCTACACCACCATTTCGGGATCAGAAATATGACAGCAGAGAAGCGCCAAGGCACGGGGAAGGGAGCACTCTCCTTTACCACCTATGAAATACAAAGATATAGGGCATAGAGTGAGTAACAAAGGACCACAGGCCATGTATGCAAATGTGATAAGGAACAAATTATGTTCAACGTCATGAGAAAGCACTGAGTTATCAATCAGGTGACATGCCAAATCCGTGACAGGATGCTAAGTAATGCACCTGATGCCAATTATTGAGTCCCAATGACAAATTGGGTTTGCATATTGCATATTTTCCCCCAGACTGAAACACGGAGGCAGTTCAAATAACAGCTAACTACGGCGTTGTACTTGTGAGGGAAAATGGAAAGAGCATGTGAGAGACATAGTCCCAAGGAATTAACATGAGCAGCATCACCCCAGCCAGCTGTAATTTACATTCTGATGACAGCAGGAGCAGCAGGGTCTGCAAAACCTCAGGACTCCACTGAAACCAAGAAACCACAACTGGCTGTGGGACACGGCTGCTCAGGGATCCCCAAGGACCTTCAGAGGGGAGCAGAGCAGGGTCAGTGCCTCACAAGCCGGTCCTTGCCCCTATATCTGGGATCTGCCTGCACTCAGAGCACCCTCTGCCAGATTTCTTGCATGACACTTCGCCATTTACATCCTCTGCTCAGGCACGCCTATTGAAACCAGCAGCCTTAATGATGTTTGGTGATGTTGATTCTGTTTGAAGAGCTATCCAGTCTAGTGTAAAGCTTTTCTTCAATGAGAAGTGAAACTTGCTAATGTCCCTTTAAAGGGCCTGCTGAAATTCCTCCTCCTAAGCATGCTTTCAACCGCAGCAAAATTCAGTCTTGGTGCTTTTGATACATGGCACACTCCTAGGAACTGGCTCTGGTCAACTTGTTCAAGTGATTGAGCTCTTGCAACCCAAAGTCTCAAACAGGGCTGCAAAGCTTCAACCAAGATTGCCTTCTTCTGCCTTCCTTCCTCCTTCTCAAATCTGCTCACCATCTAAACATGGAGCAAACACCCTGGCTCCTGAATCCAACCCCTCTGCACACCGCATCTGATGTAGGTGGATATGGACCATGACCTGAATGACTGGAAACGCCAACAGCTGCTGAGGAAATTCACTGAAGTCAACAGAATGGGGCATAAAACTGAATTTAAGCATGAACTCAACTTTTTGCAGCATCAATGCCATAGCAAGAACTTTTTAAATCAATTTATTCCTGGGAAGCTGAGGGGAGCACGAGCTGCATACAAAATAGTGGCCATGATAAGTTCATTTAAAGCGGATGCTCTTCCTAGCTAACATTTTAAGCTGCCCTCAAGCAATTCTCTGCCATGCATCAGTATTTCTGAAAGACAAAAAAAAAAGGTCTTATGAACCCAACTCTGCACAAAATTTCCCAAACAAGCAGGGACAGTGTTTGGTACTTGTGCAGGGATGAAATGCTTCATTCCCCAAGGACTGAGAGCTGAGAAGACAGTTTAGCTGCTAAACTTAAAAAATGAAAACCTTCATCAAATAAAGCCCTACCTGGTATCTTCAGTATTTTGCTATTTTGATTCTATTTAAGGGATTCCAGTGAGCAGGTGATTTTTGAAGTCTAGATCTGCAAAAGCCCATTTTATTCCCTGTTACTCAAAATCTCAAGCCCACCATGGTAGCATCAGGTCCCCTCCACGATGCCCACCATTAATGTGGGTGATAATCACTATTTCTCCCCACACACTATTTAAATTCTAGGACACTGACAAACTATAACTCACAGGGAACTATCTTAAATTATTATTATTTAATGGCTTGTAAACTGTATCTCATCATTAAACAGAACAATAAATAAAAATAATGACTAGCTTTCATGCCAGCAACGTAAAGAACACACTTTTCTTTCAAAGAGTTGGTTCATTTTACTAGGTTTTAATTAAACTGAAATCCATCCTTTAATTGCCAAGTTTAGAAAATGGTATTTGAAGTGAGGAACAGGAGAAAATCCCTTACTCTGCGTTGCCTCTGTTCAGCTTTGTGGCTGTACAGTCCGAGGTATAAGTTGCTGAGGAAAAACATAATAGCCCCACAGATACTTTACAGTACCAAAACCTAGCTCGGGGCTACACATCCCCAGATGAAAGACAGCAGCTCTGTGGAAGAAACAAGAAATTTGTCGGTGGAGCTGTTTGAAGTGCACGGAGCCGGCGTGGAGGAAGAAAGGGTTAAAGGCAGCGGGGTGGGCAGGGACAACAGTGGCCCCCAGCCCTGCCTTGCCTTGCCCATGGTCAGTCGCATCGTGTAATTCCATTAGGGTGCGAGATTCAAATGCAGAATTAGCTGTTGCCTACGCAGAATTATGTTAAACATGGCCCAGACTGAAAATCAATATTCTGCTTAAGTAACTGGCCCTCCAGTAATTTAATGAAGCTAAATTGCATTACACGGAGGTAAGGTGGTGGGGGACCATTTTGTCTCAAACCTTCCATTATACAGTGACTGTACAGCTGTATGCCTAAAGAGAAATTAAACATATACACTCATTTCTTCTTGAAGTTGGAACAGTGTTTTTTACACTGGATTACTTGTCTCCTTCCTTAATTTAAAACTACAGTAAATAATTTGCAGCCACATAATTAGGAAGGAGCCACAGTCTCATAATAAGAGGGAAAAAAAAATTGCTGCCAGAGTATTAAAGGATTTTTTTTACTTCTCACGAAAAAAATGAAAAAGGACATTAAATGTTAGATCTGTATTAAAAATGTAATTCTAAAGGGTTTAAATCTATGACATGTCTACACTGAATTAATTAAATTCATGATCTGATCAAGGACTGAAAAGCTACCTTGGAGCTATCTCTTAAAAATGCTATCTATGTACATGTCAAAATAGGAATTAAAAAAAAAGCAGGCCTTTGATTTTTTGGCAATTCATGCATGCATTATTGTGCTTTCTTGCCTTGTAGTAGGAGGGAAGTCAAAGTTTTATAAAGCACCTGAAACCTTCTCCACAAGCTTCTTTATTAAAGGAACTTTGTTGCAGAAGACGACCGAAACTCCGAGCCATCTACCATGAATATGATCACGATGACATCCACGACAACTTAACTTGTGTTAAAGCTGACTGACAAGAACAAAGAGGGTACAATTACATTATGCAGTACTTGTACTGCACCCTCTTTTATTTATTATTCAGCTACAAAACTTCAACTGGAAGAAACACTTCAGAGTTTTTGTGTCGAGGAGACAGAATTAAATTGACAATAATTCTGTGCTGTGTGGTATGAAGTTATGCTGATTAGAGATTACTTCCCCCTAAATCATTTGTCACATTGCCTTATATAAGGGTAAAACAGACTTCAACCATGTGTAGCTGCAGTGGTATCTTTGGGGAAATGCAGGCAGCAGAGTATGTATTGTTTAAAGGGAAAAGAAGTGATTTGCATGCTCAATCGCTATTTTTCTTGCCTGTCCGACTACTAGAATTTTCTTTCTATACTTAAAAGACAGTTAAAACAAATGAAACTTATTTATGCCAAACCTAAAGCGAAGAGAGAGACATTTAAAAGCAGATGTCTATTCAACACATTAGAGGGCATCTCTGTCCTGAAAAAGATGTGCCAATGCGAACTGCTATGGCTATAGCACTGATGTTGGGAATTTCCACTAGATGAGGGGGTTTTTATCCCCCCTTCCAGCTATTCGTCCTCCAACAACATGGTCCCATGCTAGCTGGACATGGAAATGCTTCTGGGTGCATGGTGCTTCCTCCAGCCACACAGGAGCATCTCTCTTACCTCCTGGGAACGGTCACTTTGGATCGGCATCACCGCCATCACCTCTGCCAAAAGACAGTTGCAGCATAATCTAAGGCAATGAGGGAAAAGCACAGAAAGTTCAGTCTCTCTGTCTTAGATCTTATTGATTGAAAAGGGAAAAAAGCTTCCAGGAGAAATTATTTTTACACTCTTGAATACCAGATAGCAGATCTATATTTTGTCTCTGTTTTGCTCAAAAGATCTTTTACTCCCTCATTTTGCTTGGAATGGCTATTCAATAACATGTAGTGGAACATTTATTAATTACACCCCAGTTTAAAGGGCTATTTTGAAGGGAATAACTGCTCTCAGAAATCGTGAAACACTTTCTGTTTGATTTCAGAGTGCATTATGACTGAGGCGTAGCGGTTCCTTCCCAAGCAGCTTTCCTGGCTTCCTCGGAACTGCAGGAATGTTTTCCTCTGCTCTAACTAGTAAACCACGAGTTTAAACACATATTCAACAAGGGAAACATGTCATGTATTTTAAAATGCAAGGTCCTTTTGAGCAAAGTATCCAGCAATTTTTGTTGAAGATACACCTTTCTGCTCAATGGTATTTCCTTTGGGATTTTCATTATCTTTCTGTCCAAAGAAACTCAACTATTTCTTTTTTGCGTGAAATACCTTGACTGATGAGTTCTGCATTTCCCTTCTGCCCATATTTACATTTAGTGTTTTGATGATGTTAAATTCTACAAATGAGAGCAGTTTTTAAGTGTTCCTTTCAACACTGACTGCCTTTTCTGTTTGATTTCTCTCACTGATGGTGTGTCGTCAATGCTGAATGCTGGAATTGTTGTTGAGCAGGCACAGCTGGATGAATTAAAGTCTCTCCAGTAACTCAAACCAGAAATGACTTCATCTCTAAACTTTCCATGTAGCACAGGTCAGAGCTCTGAGTAGGGACAAAAATAATGGGGTTACCAGAGAAAGAAAGAGTCAAAAGTACAAGTCAAAATATAGAGCACAGTTTGGAGCCGCCTCATGCGAATGCAGTAATTTCTCTCTGCGTTACCAATGGGCTCTTTTACAGAGTGAAGCCCCGATGGAGACATTTGATAAGTAATTGTGTTTTAAGTTCAAATAGAATATCTGCATGTGTGCAGATACAGAGCATTGTACACTTATCTTGTTAGCTATTTACTTAAATTATCTGTTGGGTATCCTAATACATAACTATTTGCTCCTAATGATACAATCTATTAATTTATTCAAGGAATTTTGCCAAAACACAAATACAAGTGTCTAACACAAACATTCTTTCCCCGTTCATTTAGAGCCCATCACAAACAGCAAAGCTTTTCAATGTGGCAGAGGCAGACTTTTTAAAAGGTAACATCTTTAATTAACATGAAGCAATTTCTAAGATAAATACAAGATGGATAGACCATAATTAGGCGCTGATGAGTTTTGCCTGCTGGCTCCTGCCCAGGCTGGGGTGCGCACGGGAGGCTGCAGCGTGTCCTCAACCTTTCTCCTCTTCAACCCACCACCTTCCCAATAAATGCTCCTGCTTCACTTAATAAAAGCACTGGACCCACACAGGGAGCTGGAAAATTTCATATCAAAACATTTCCTCCATTTCCTTCTTTCATCATGAAGGAAAAAATCACCCTTAACATTTCCATGTTTTAAAAGAGGGCAAAGTAGGAGCAGCCCCTTCCTCACACACATCCACAGGTGCCCTTTGCAGGTTTTCCTCTCTGACGCTCATGTATAAATGAGGTGATGCCTCCCATCAGTGGCCACCATGCCAAAAACTAGAACTCATTATTTTCCTGAAGTATGTTTGAAAGATCTCATGTTCCCTGTAATTTCTGTGTATGCCCCAACCTGTCTGCTGGGCTGGATGTGGCTACTCAGAAGCTTCACACTCACGCGAAGCATCAGCATTTCCTCGTCACTAACTGGAGCTGATACAACCCAAACCTAACATCAGCTGTGTTTAAAAACAAAGGTTCAAAAATCTTTTGATATATACATGTTTGAGGGCCTCCAAAACTCAATGTTCTGTGCTGAAATCAATTCATGTTATCAATAGCCAGGAATTCCCGGAGCTTACGTTGTGATGTGCTATGTGCCGCTGCAATTTGGAAAAATCAGTGCCACATAAATACAGACATCAGAGATGAACCTGAGAGAATGAGTTATTTTTTAACAGTAAGATAAAACATCCAACAATGAGAAAGTTCATTGGTGTCATGGTAAACCCCTGGACACACAGGACTGCAGTATTCTGCATTTTCTTAGTTATAAACTTCTGTATTTTGGGTGAGTTATGTTAAACTTGCATGTTTGCAATGTCTTGTAGCTACGATGCTGTGCAAAGAAATACAGAGCTGATGGGCAGCATCACAGGCACACACAAAAGCAATGATTGTACTATTCAAAGTACAATTAATATTCCCCCATGCAAGAAAATCTGTGAGAACCTTACCAACAATTACAATCTGCTAGTTACAATAATTCCAGCTCGTTAATGGTCAGTCTGTACCCTCCACCTTCCAGCCATAACAACAACAGGACATTAGATCTGGTGTAGAGACTTGGCAGCAAACTTTTCCTCTTCCCTACAGCCACTGGCCTGTTGCAGGAAACACAGACAGTAAGTCCTGCTCCAAAGAAGTGCATGGCCAGAGGATCTCCTCTCCAATGGTCCTAAAGCCAATGAGGTCTCTTGGCAGGGAACTTAACTACAGAGAGGAGGAGGATTCACCTGTTTCTGCTTGGGATGGGCTTTCCTCATGCAGGTGTTCCTAATCTGCCTCCAACCTGTGCTCCCATTGCTCGATCCACAAAATGCTCAGTTAAATCAAGGAATGGAGAAGTAACTTGAATTCCTAAGAAGCTCTTTACTCAGAGGTACCATGGCTATGTCACCAGCCATAAGCCAGTCTAGAAATAGCTATGCCATCCCTGGCTCACACCTTGCAGGGAGACCAACACCCCATGGCTTTGCCTCTCTTCCTCCTTCCTTACCTGTCCATGGGGTTCATGTTGGTCCAAGAGACTGCCTCTGTGCCCTATGTCCCTCTCCATCCCTCCTGTGGTGCAGCCTGGCAGTACTGCCTGTACCAGCCTTCCCCCACAGAGCATGCCATTACCCTGCTCATCTTCCCCTTTTCCAGCCCTTCTGGCTTTCCAGCACAGTTCAAATTGCTGTTTGAACCTTTTCCAGAACTCCTCAGCATTTGCTCATTACTTTTAAGCTGGTGGGGGATTTACATGGGGGATCACACCAGAGCTGCAGGCATTTCTGTCTCACTTTTCCTCCAGCACAGGTACGTTTTGCTGGCGTTTACCAGCCTCTCTTCCTTTCCATTACTGTTTTTAGCATTTTCTGTGGTGCTTGGGGCCAATTTTAGGGTAACATTGGAAGAGCAATGAGATTTATTTATACAGAGAATACAGGCATGATGCCACCGGGAAGATGCTTTCAACACCATGCGCTTCAGCCTCTGCTCCTGCTGTGCACGCCTGGGTATGCACATGCTTTGGGGGATTTCTGTGGGGCCAACAGTGAGTCTTGCACCCTTCTAATTTGAAAAAAGATGTGATTTTAAGTTTTACACTGAAAATCCCCCCATTCAGAGGCCTGTACATCTTCCCTGAAATGTATTTTTTAATTTCAGGAGCTATGTGTGAATTAGGATCCATCAGACTCACCCTGTTCTGAGCGTAAATACATTTGGCTCACACGCATGTTGTCTTGCCAGCTTGCTTGTCAGCCTGCAATGAGTTTCTGACCCAAACTGCATGTTCTTGCTATTACTGATAATCGTGGTTTCATGCAGAGGCTATGGTCTGCCCTGCTGGAGCTGAAAACCACCCGAGAAGCTGTGCCTGTCCATCCTGCACGTTGGCCAAGTCCATGAACTTGTGAGCACTGAGAAGTGATGTCTCATAGTGAGATGTTTTAAAAATGAATAAACTTTGGGAAGCTCCAGGGCACTGAAGGGCACTTTGCAAATACATTTGAAATTTACCATTTGGTTTACATATAAATCTTTCCCTGCATTTCTCTTGCCTGTTGCAGACTCTAGAAGGCCTCATGGTGTCCCCAGTTCCTAACTACTTCTTTCTTACAGTGGTCTCCAAAGCTGCAGCTTGTGCAAATTAAAACAAACCCATGTTTTAACACCACCAAAGAATAACTCATTCCAGCCAACCTCTACAGCATCAAACAGGAGCTCCTCACCACCACCATCGTTGATCCTGCAGCTCTGTGAGGAGGCTGGTACCCAGCACTCAGAGGCGGAGCAACTACCCAAAGGCGAATTACAGCTTTTAGAGCTTCCTTCCACCCATACATCATCTTCCAGAGAGATATATCACATATTTATCTCAGATCTGTGACCAAATGATGGAATTGACCAGTTTCACACAAGCTGAAAGTCCAAATTCATTTTTTGCAGAGCAACTGCTTAGAAAAAGGCCACAAAGGATCAAATCCTACATTCCTCCTGCTTTCCAAACATCTAACGACTATGAATTTTAGACCTGCGAGGTTGGTGAGATCTGACTCTCTTTAGCTATGATTCTCTTGGTATTTCCACTTAAAAATTTTATTTTCAAGGCACCATAATTGTATGTAAAGTTTTTCTTGGATCTGAAAGACAAAAGGCCCTAACGAGTCAAAGGCTCAGCCCGGGAGAAACAATTGATCTGCATAGAGATGGAAAGACGTTTTCAGAAGGGAAATCTGAGGGTTTGATATTCTTGTTTGAAATTGCTTTGGTTTTGAACTTACATTTTATCAACTGCAGGATTCACTCCGGTGTAAATCTCATTGATTTCAGCCACATTTTATTCCAGGGGTAAAATGTGATTTCATTATTCTATTACAAAGGACATTAAAACTAAAACGTAGATGACAACTTTATCACTTAAGAAGGCATTCATTACCTCTGTGTAAGGGGTTCATTTTTTTCAAGAGGAGTTTCATTTGGATTTCTAGCATGTAACCATGCACATATACAGAAGGAAAGAAGCTAGAGCCTGTCATTTCAATAAAACATGTATGAAAGCATCCCTAAGCACCTCCTGACATGTCAGGAATATATGGTGTAAGAGTATGTCCATGTCAGCAGTGACAAGCTGAACCTTAATGGCTCTAAAACAGTCTTTATGGTTTACTGTACCCATAATCCATTTTATAATGAGTGCTCAACTAGATACAACGGTTCTGTGAGTTTCTGCTGCCTTTTAACTCACCCCTAGGTGCCGAGATGAAGGAAAAAAATCCAGATTGTGGGTGATCCTTCCATAGAAACATTATGTGCCAAAATGCTTACGCACGACAGATAAATTAAGGATAAGGCTTTACTCTAATCCTTAAGTTTCCTTCTGTGGATTTTAAGAGAGACCAGTATTGATATTTTACTGATGTTTGTGGGGAAGGTTTTAAATTTTATGAGGCTGGCACTGCTTTGGACAAAATGAGGGGAAGGGGAAGAATCGTTGTAAGCCCGTGATAGACACAGGCAGTATTCGTAGCTGGAAAAAGAGCAGAATAGATTTCCTACCATGATTTCACCCCAATCCTGCACTCTTTATCCATGCAAAATAATAGGGTTACCAGCAAAGAACAGGGCAGCTGTGGCCAACACGTAGCAGGAGCAGTAGCATCCTATTTTCAGCAGTCTCCTCACATAATCTATTGAAACTCAAAGCTCTTTGCAAGTGTCAGTTGAAGAAGCTGTTCCTCCTTGTAGAAGGAAATGATCCATAAGAAGTCAGGTGGATGTAGGCACCATTTTAAAGAAAGGCAAAATAAGGCTTGGATTTCCAGTGAAATAGCACAATTGGAAATAAGTAGCAGGAGTCTTCATTGGAATCATCTTTCTTAAGCCATATTGGGTTTATTTATTCAGGGGGAAATGTGCCCATGATGTCTGGGTGAAAAAAAGCCCTCATCTCTGTTAGCTTCCAACATCCCTGCTGCTCCTGTGACAAATGCTCCTGCCCTTGCAAACACTTCCATGCACAGATCCCATGGTTCTCTACTCTGATATTGGGATATTACGTTGTAGAAACTGAGTTCCCTAGGTGGTTTTCCCACTGCGCCACTGCACTGTAAGGATGCTGAGGCGCTGGCACAGGGTGCCCAGAGAAGCTGTGGCTGCCCCATCCCTGGCAGTGCTCAAGGCCAGGTT
>WYDI02003337.1:0-15333 GCA_009867235.2 Psittacus erithacus
ACTTCAGTCTAAAGTGTCTAAACTGGTACATATGTATTGACCAGGTTACTGTGAGATCATGGCCCATTTCAAGCTACACCTGGCATACCTCATGGCCTAAGATGTGGAAGGGTATTTGTGAGAGAAAAGAGCTGGCTGGAGAGGAGCACAGTGCTGCATGGTCTCCTCCAGCTGCACTGTAACAGCCTCCCTTCCTTCACCAGAATCTTTTTTATCTGCTTGTTTGCTCTGTGATTACATGTGTGAACAACCAGAATTTATGAGTTCACAGAGGTCAAACGAAAAGCTAAAATTTTTCGTACCAAGAAAATGACAGGAGAAGGAGTCAAGTGAAAGGTCAAGTCAAAGGCTGTGAGAAGTTAAATACAGATGAGTCAATAGCCCACATGTGGTCACATCCCAACAACAAAATGCTTCTGCATTGTATTATCCTGCCTAAATTTTTCAGTTTCCTGACTGGAACATTTAAGGCCCATTAACATGATTCCTATAATAGTGCAGACATGTTTTTTTATGCAGGGGTCCCTCTGGAGATACAGTAACTGGAGGAATATTCCTTTCTATGAGGAGAACTGTCAGAGGAAATTGCTCTAATACATGTGCACAGAGCTCCTCCAGAAGAGGAAGGCTGCTCCCTCCCGGGGAGATGAATGGAAGCTCAAGTATAATCTAGGCTTTGGTTATTCCCTTTTGTTTCTTGCTTTAAGCACTTTCATATTATGTTAGAAGATCTTACGTACTAGAAGTAAATGAGAGTTTCCATTTACTTTTCTGGTAATTTAATGTTTAGCAAACTGGAAAATACACAGATTAATAGATCTTCCAGGCTCAGAAACATCTGGTTTAGCAAATTAATGAGTCTGCATGAAAAAAGAGGGAAAACTGTAATGCCATGACAAGCTTTTTTTCCACAACAGGCTCCATACGCATTAGCTGACTGTCCTGTCCCTCCTCTCTTGTAGGGATTTAGGAGCTAAGCAGTGCATGTTGGAGGCTTTCTACTGACATTAGTGATTTCTGTGTTCTTTGAACAGATGCTTAGGACTGTACCCTGCTCCAGTAAACTGCCAAGGGCACTTTCCATTGATTCTAATGAGAATTCAGTCCATCCACATCTAAAGAAAAATGTCAAAAAAATATACAGGAAGCAGAAAATCTCTGAGATAAGGTGTAATACATAACTTCTGATTAATTAATCGATGTCCCTAAAGATGTCTAAAGATGCCTAAAGATGTCTCAAGCAGATCAAAACTACTTTTAGGAAATTCTGTTTCTTTTTAAGTTAAAACAGAAACAGTCCAGTGATGCCTTTTATGTTGCCAATTTGCAATACACTCCTGGAAAACAGAGGAACAAGACCCAGAAAGGCTGCAATGAACTGTTTTCCTGCTGAAGATTCACAGGCTTCAGACTGGCAGAGGGGACGATTTGTAACCCATTGTCCTATTCTAAAAGACTTAATAAGACGCTTTGGTGTATGATACAAATGTTTTTTTCCATCACGGTAGTACTTCTCTCTGACCTATTCTTTGGAGCTGTTGGCACATTTAAATATTTATTATAAAATAATATGACATTTCATTAAGATAAACTCAGCATTTATCTCATCTAACAGACAGGAAGACAGTTATACAAGTGCCTCACAGAACTGCTAAAAGTACAAGGCCTGGAAAGTGATCCTCCTTGCCTGCTTGTAAGCTTGCAGTCCGTGGAGAGGCAGCAGTTCACTGCTTGGTGAGCAGGAGTGGGTCTGGTCTGCTTGCTTCATCCCACCACCCAAGTTCAAGTCCCAAACTACCAGAAATACTGGAAAAGACTACTCTGCTTATCACTGGTGACCAAAAATTACTTTCAGAAACAGAGAATGTCTTTAGTGACCCCATAAAAAAAGAAAAAAAATAAAGGGGGGGCGGGGCAGGGAGAGAAGAAAAAAAGAGATAAAGCTGATGTGTAGGTTAAGTCTGCACTGTGTAGAAATAGCCTAAGGGGGTGTCTGCACTTTATCAGCTTCTACTGACTCACTATGTTTATTCTTTTTACCTGTTTGTTTTATAGTAGCTGACCTATTTGTTTATAAATGCATCATTTTTATATCAAAATGTTAATTTCTGTACATAGGAACTGAGCTTTAAATTATGTAAATAGAAAGAAGGAAAAAGTGTCCTGAGAAAAAGAAATCCATGGGATACATGGAGGATAGCAGATCTCATTTGCCTAATGATTAACCTTCTCTGCAGTGCCTGGGAAAGCAAAGCAAGACCTCCATGCCTGCACGACCAGGTGACTACAGAGGTGAGGCGAAGGCATGCTGTCTACATATTATGATCCAAATTGCAATCAAGCCAGACTGAATTTTAGAGATCTAAAGAGAGATGAAACAACGTAATTTAAACCCCAAGAAAAATATACTTTACTGGGTCACATAAATATCAAAGCAGACTGATTGCTAGGGAACTAGAATATTAACAAGCCAAGCAAGCAAGTTCACTGTCTGCTCTAAACAGATATAACTGCAGGTCAGCACGCAAATGCTTTACATTACTTATACAGTTGAATACTGCATACAGCATTAGCTAAGTAGTTGTCATGCAGAAGAAATGAACAAAAAGTACCCTCTAGATTTTAACTTTGGCTGAAACCTTCATATTATGCCTGAGAAATAACAATAGACTATTATTAATTTGACACAATTGAGACCACACATGCTTCATATCACCACCCAAGTTAGATTGCCTCCATAAATCTTTTCACTGGTGAATTAACCCATTAGGAGTCAATGGACATGTGAATGACTGAATAATGACTCCAAGATTTGGGCCATGCAGAGTGATAACAGGTAAATGAAAAACAGCAATCAAAACCTCCAGCAAATTAACAGAACCATAAGGGGCTCACTTTGGTTTGGTTTTCCTTTGGTTATTTGTTATTTGTGGTACTTTGCAATTTTCCCAAAATAGGGGGAAGAAGAAAATTGAAGCAACACTCCTAGAAATCTCAAAGAGAAATCGGAGTTGGCAGTAATTACATGTGAGACCCTGTTTCAGCCTTGGACTGAAACAATGAATGGATAACAATTTCATGTGTTATTTTTTTTTTCTTGTCTCTTATTAAGAGAACTCTGTATATCCTAATAGTCTGAGACCTTCCAGTGACTAGAAGTCGTTAATAAAGGAATAAAGCATAGATTTTATTTTTGTGCATGTGTGCTTATCAAAGCTTCTACCAGCATTTCCATCCTGCCAGGTGAGAAAATGTTGAAAGACAAGTAATTAAATTAATCGACTAACTTATGTGTTACGTACAGAAAGTAGCATTGTAATGGCATTCAGATTTCCCAGAGGGACATCATCTTCACAGTTTACATTGCAAGTACACATTTTTTCCTTACGGTCATAATTAATCTCAAGGCTTCTGCCTTCTAACTAATGGGGACAGGATCCTTATTCCCTTTCATGCTGTCACCACTCAGCCTTGGAAGGACTGGAAGTGCTCTGCAATCCTCATTACCCAATTAATCCAGCTGTTATCCAGACTTCATGTCCTTATAGCACACATGGGAAAGCCCCTTACATGAGACTCAAAGCACTTCCACAGTGCTGCTGTAGCTCAAGCCAGACCACAGTAACTTTGAAGCAAAACCAAAAGAAATTCAACAAAAGCCTGAAAACAAACAAACAAAAAAATAGCCTTTTAAAATTATTCAGGAAATAAAACCCAGATCAGTTTCTTTTCTTTCATTCATGGAAACCCTGATCCTTTTTTACATTTCTTTGCTAATGAGTGAGCTAATTTCCTCACTTGCTGAGTTACCAGCTTTTAAGTACACCTTGATTTTGGCAACTTGAAAAAGAATAAAAAGTAAAATATAAGATGTTGAGAGTCTTGTGTTCTTTCCAGTAGCATAGAAAGCCTGAGAATTACAAAGTTTAAAAAGAGGTGATTACGAAAATGAAACCTCCACTTCAAATATACAAATTCTGTTTTATTTAGTGAAAGTGGGGAATGACAAGGGCAGAGGGAACAAGAGAACTTTAAGGCTAATAATGTTACTTCCAATGGAAAAGTTAGAGGAAAGGAGAGATGAAACTTTTTGCAGAATTTTACACTAAAAATGTATATATATGCATGCACACATTTATATTATACATCAACAGAACATTTTTCAGAGCAAGTTTCCAGGTCTAATTAGGAAGGCTCTCTTGCCTTTCATGCTGAGAGGGGCAGTCAATATTCTGCTGGTAGAGAGCTTCTGAAGTCAGAAGGGCAGCAATAACAACACCAGCATTAAGGTCCCACAAAACAGTAGGGGCCAGCATTCATTGATTTTGGGAGCAGTAAGACTCATTGATTTTACTATTTGACACAGCTAAAAGGAAAATAAAAGTCCTCTTCAAGGAAGATCTGTCATGTGTATTCCCTGGATACATAAACAAAAGAGGTCCTTTGGAAGTATATCAATACCCTACAATAGCCAGACAAAATGTGACACGTTTGGGTGCTGAAGCATCTGAGACATAACCAAGGCAGCCTCTTAGGATTCTTCTCACCATGATCACAACTTCCATCAATTTTCTTGCTCAGACAGTTTCAGGGCTTCTACCTGGTAATGGGCAAGGAAGGGCAGAAGACATGGCAATGTACCTAATGCAAAAGGACAGAGTAGGCACCACCACATGGTTTTCTGGATTATCTGTATTTCATCAACCTTTTCTAATAAAAATAGTTCAAATAAGAACAACATCTGATCCTGTATTGCTATAGAAGAAATCGCTTGAAAATCTGTTCTGGGGGAAAAAGGCAGAAGTTTTTCCACTGCCATTAAAAAAATGTTCAAGTGTAGTACTACCATCTCTGCTTGTCAGTTTGCGAACACCTTTCCTTCCAGAGGTAATCCTACTGAAAACCAAACAAGCAAATACATTTTCATTGTTTTCTTAATCCCACTCAAACAATGTAGACTTTAGTTTACCTTGTAAAGCATTTCTTTTGTGTATTATAAACCACCACTAGATTTAATAGGTAAGAATCTCAAAATATTAACAGAATTGACAGATTACTGTGTTCAATATTCTTGGCAGTTAGGGGTCCTTGGCATTTTCCCCTCTTAAAAATGGAAGACAGAAATGATGAAATTATATGTCATGTTCAACAGCTTTCAGGTCTGTTCTTTAATCAGGAACTGAACAACACCCTTTTGAACAAAGAGAGGAAATAACAATTTGCTTCTGTTTGACCAATGAATATTATTTTGAAAATTTTAAACCACAATCAAGTCAAAGGAAATATTTTGCTTTACCCAAAACGCTGCATTTTCAATGTTTACACTTTTTAGTGCACGTCAACATTATTCAGCAGTGACTTTTAACATATAAACTATTTTTCAAAAGTAAAATTCAAGCATTTAGTTTAGAAAATACCTTAACAAAATATTCAGCCTGTTTAAATCAGAACAACTTGCCAAAGCATACATTTCCAAATCATTTTACCTGACCTAAATCTGAATACCTGAAAAGGTCTAGCTATGCTCACTCTACACAGTCCTGTTCACTACATTGTCGTTTTCATTTTCCTGAGGTCTGACTCTTGAAAGGCTGCAAATCAAATGAACCAAGATAGGGTGATTCTCTTTTTTTACAATCTACATTGCAGAAAGAAGGAACCACAATTACAGACCATCAATTATCATTATTGTTTCTGCAAAATAGATTGTGAAGAGGCTTGCCTTTTCATTGGATAATATGGCCATAAAAGAGCAAATTCCAAGATAATTTGAAGAGCTTTTCAACATTTTTTTTTGTTACCTTAGAAGCTGAAAATCATATTTGCAATAATACTGCAAAGGAATCTGCTGCTACCTCAGCACTTTTATAACCAAACTGGCTTCTGTTTTATAGGCAAAAGGCTTTACCCTAAGAATTTAGAAGCCTGTGATATCTTTACATACATCTTACCAAGCCTTAATTTGCTTGACATAAAAATTAGTAAACACTATCCACAAAGTACCATGATGCAAAGCAAAAGTTTACTGAGTCCAGTTTCAATTGTTCTGTCTCTCAAGTGGTTGGAAAAGCTTAATACTGGTCAGATACGTGAAATCAACCAATTAAATAAAGAAGACTAAGACACAAATTGGAAAATAAGATATTAAAGCTACATAAGATACTAAGTTCACATACAAAACTGGAAAAACTTATCAAACTAGGCTGTGTGTTCTACTGTAACAGAGCAGCACTGGAAATAAACAGTCACACTGGTCAATACAGACAAAACTTCAAAGTAGCTGCATGGCATGAACAGCTTGAAAATTAACACTCTCCAGAAAACCATCTCCAAACAGCAAGAAAAATACCCTCAACATCCTTTCAAGCCTCAAGGTCATAGCTGGTAAGAAAAACACAACATTGGAGGTTCACGGACATGAATATCTAAAGCAATCAAATTATCACTCAAGTGCTCAAATCCGATTATGTTTAAGTTTAAGGTTACTGGGTGGAATTGTGCAGCAGTAATATATTTGACAGAAAAACTCACATTATATTATTTTTAGCTATAAATGAAAAAAAAAACCAAACCCAAAACCCAAACAAAAGCAGAATCCATACAGCAGCACTGGGTAGCAGTGTGAGGAAAGAGAGAAATTCTAAACGCAAGGCAGAATGCATTTTCATCAGACAACAAGGCTTAAATATAAAGGACCACAGGTCACACTGCACCCCAAATGAAAATGTCCATAACTGAATATGAAACATGGCATAGAGTACTAGAAACCCTCCCGCTCTTGCCCTTCCCATACCAAGGTTTAGTGTCCTAAACTGAAAGAAGATAAGTGATAATGCTGCCAAATCACTGAAGAGTAGAGGGAAACATCTCCTAAACCCATCCAACACTGGGTCCAGTCAGCCTGACACAGGCTCCATTAGTAGGCAAGTCTCATAAGTCTACCATGAAACTTAACACATATGCTGAAAGGATGTCTCATATCTGCTATCTTATCCCTCTTCAAATCAGTATGTGCAGTGCAGAACCAAAACTGCACCTACCCAGACTCAGGCTTACTGGATTACCGGAAGAAATAATACATGATTAATCACAACATTGAAGGTGCAACAGTCCCAGGTAAAAACTGTTCTCAATACCTGACACACATGCCCCCTAGCATTTCTTCCACAAGCCTACATGCCTTGTCTCTGGCACTGGAATTCAAACTGGTATCTGAGTCTGCTAGTGCTGAGCATGGGGCCACAGGAGGAAGCAATTGCTGGTAGCTTGTAAGCACATGAACTAACACATACCCTCCATGCACCTTACAGCTCTGAAAAGCTCTATGCCCTCCAGGCCTTGCTCTTGACTTTAAATTCTGCAGTTCACAGACCTACACCTCACTGAGGTTGATGACTGGCCTCCCACAGTCCCCACCGCATAAATAGGAATAAAAGAAAATCCAAACACTGGCTGTGAAAGTGGATGAGGTGCAAAGAAAAAAAGGTCGTTGTCTGGAAGTTGGCTCACAGAGGGCTTTGGAAATAAAAACTACTCGGTGTAAACTGCTGGTGAGAGATCACCAGTAAATATAACACATTTGCACTTTAAACGAGAAAATATTGGAGTCATAAGGCTGTTAGTTCCTGTGTTACAGGAATGAGCTGTAAGCCTTCGCCTACCAGGGAAGAGGGGGTGGGCACACTTCTGATGTGAATATATGTACAAATGATCAGCTTTTCAGATGGCCCTCAGCATTGTGTTTCCTTCTTCCTTCAGCTCAAAGACGCAATATACACCCAATACAAATTACAAACAAAATGTACCACTAGGAGTCACAGATTTCCAAACCACTTTGGAAAGAAAACAGTTTTCTAAATTATAGAGATAAGCAGTGATCTGTATTTGCATAAAAACATGAAAATGTCTAGCGTGTGATTCAAATACTACCAGCACTTTAGCATAATTACCTTCCTGCTTAAAAATTGCCCATGGAGAAATGGATGAGGCCTTAAAATATAGCACAATACAAAATACTTCTTATGCACTGTACAGCTTTTAAAGTGCTCTTGAAACCCAAGAGGTGGCATGAGTTAAGGTATATTCTCAATTTCTCTTATATTATAGACTACACCTTCAACCCCAAATACTGGGATGTCATTAGCCCTCAGACTTTGTGAGACTCGCAACCTGGCAGATCTCATACCATATACCTGCATTAGTATTTTCATTCAGATAAGGAAAGCACTTTTGAAACTAATATGCTGGTCACTTAATGAGCTTTGGTTCATGTTATAGACTTAAAGCACATGGACCCAAAGACACTCTCCAGGAATGCCTGCATAGTATGCTAACCTGCAGTGGATGAACACCAGTTTACTGGACCAGATTATGGGGGGTTTGCTCACATGTTACGTGGACACTGCAACTCAGTACCAATGGTTTTACTCTACTCATCCACTCTCACTGGTTTCACTACTTACTAATATAGACACAGTGCATAGTTATGCAGAGGTTACAGTAGACCATGAAACTCCAAAGGAAGCTAATGATCTGTTGGAAGACAGGATTCATCTTCACTGGCAGATCTGAAGGTAGCCTTAAGCGGTATCTGCCCTTATGCCATTTGACTTGGCCCTCAAACCTCAATGATGTAATGTTCCCGTATTCTGTGCTTCTTTTTCAACTATAGCTGCATTCTACCAAGAGGGTAAATACCCAGAAGTGATTTTAGAGTCCAGGACTGGATACACTTGTGGAATTAGAGATGCAGAATGGGATGGAAATTATAGGATTATGTATTTCCAGCTTCCTTCCCAATATATAGAAAAGAGATCACACATTGCAGTTCTCCTTAATAGATAAAAAGAATGATTCTACCCCAAATTTCTCACATTCATACTTTTGACTATAGTGTTAATTTATTAACTGTTAAGTCTTTCTCACCAGTTTACCAAGCAGATGTTATCAAATTGATTGTATTAATCTAAGTAATAACCTCATTTATCTAAGTTTCCATGTCCTTATTTATCTTATTACAATGGATTTTGTTACTTTTATCTTGCATCTTTGAAATCACATATTAGATTAATAAATATTTAAATATTTAATATACTTAATAATATTTTTATTTGCCTTGATTATACTGAGTTATTATTTCCTCACAAAATAATGTCATTTATGGAAGTTGCTACTTGCTTGTGGACAGAATATATGAAGCTCAGTGAATGGCAGTTCAGTCTATTTACAAGGTCTGAGCTTTCCCAGACTTTCCAATAAATGAATTTGAGCTAAGGTGAATCAAACTTTCAAGAAACGCTTCAAATGAATTTTTTTTCTACTTTAAAATTCTTATATTTTATTTGCTACTAGACACTCAGTGAGAAATTGAACATAAATCAGTAATATGATCCTAAGCACAAAGTGAAAACATAAATTGCTACTTGGGTATATGACAGTTGGATTTGTATTATGCAACGAAGGACATAGGTTGTTCAAGTGCTGTTCAAATATTTGATCTGTCAATCAAGCTATATTGACAAGTGACAATTTCTTAAAGTGGTAATCAACCAATATCCCAGGAAGCAATCGCTTACCTCAGCACTTCATCTGAAGTTGAAGTAGCTGAATTTGGCTCAGGCAACAAAAACCTTTTTCGAATTATGCCAGCACAGTTGGTGGAATATGAAGCATTTGCTCTTAAAAACATTACCTCATCTGGGGAGATTTCATCAACAAAGGAGAAAAAACTAGAAGAGCTGTATGAACTGCTCTATCAAATGTTTGTTTAAAGATACTGCTATACAGAATGATACAGTAAATAATTCTTATTTAAGATAAACCAGATAGAAGATGCATACTTCAGGCAAAAGAATATGGGCTAGTAAGTTCCAGAAAAATGGGTAAAAAGAGAATCCAGATAATACCATGTGAAATTTTAGCCCCTTTTCAATCCTGAAATTCAGTTTAAACTAGCTTAAACTAGCTAATGCACAGAACAAGTTTTAAAATTTAATGTAATTTCATACATCTTTTTCAGAGGGCTAAATCTCAAGGGTACTGCAGGCAAAAGAATCAGCATTCAACAACGAACCGTTTATTGATAAAACATAATTAAATTGTTAATGAAAATATACTGAAAACTTTTATGGAGTACTGGAAATACTTACAAATAATCTTTAAATAAAAACCATTAAATAATTCTTTTTAAGCATTTTTTCATTCTGTTCACAATAGGGTAAGGTTTTATCAGAACATGGGAAGTCTTACTTTTTATACATTTAAAACGTGTTCCTCTCAAATCTGATTGAAGAGCCAAATGTCTCTTCAACTTTCAGTGATACCAGGAATATAGAGTCCATATTTGCATATATCCAGAATATAAGTAACTTTTACTCCTTTACCACATAGCTGTTGTGCTTACAGGATTGTCTTAAATGCATATAGATTATGTTTTTCTCTAAATCTTTGATGGATTCAGTTCATAGACACACAGAAACGATTTGACCTTTTTTAAACTGTATTTCATGGCTGTAGAACATGTGTTTAAAGTATCTGCTGAGGATCACATCATTCCTGTACACATCTCTGATATCTGCATTTGTGTAAAGGTACAGAGGATTTAAGTTGACTTCTTCAATGTCTCTCTCCAACTCAGGCTTTTAGCTATCTATCTTGGAATACATGTGAATCAATCGTTTCAATAAAAATCAAACGCCGTAACACAAGCATATAAATTCTATCTTCAGGAGTGCAATGACATGAAAAAGACTCCTTGGGGGAAAAGTACAAAATTACATCACAGTATATCCAGTCATGTTAATGAATTTACAGTTGAGATGAAGGAAATAACAAGAGATGAAGGAGAATACAAGAAGTAAAACAATATTGCAGTGATGTGTTGTTGAAAAAAATGCTTAACTATAATACATTGCATAAAAATGAACAATAAAGAGAGCCTTATGACAAGAACCTTTGATGCTGATCTTATTACGTGTTTGTCTAGGGAAAAGTATCTGTTGATGAGGATCAAAACTTCTTGCCCTTTAACTGACTGAAATGTTTTACGAGGGACAGTGGACAAGTTATATAAGGGAAAAAAAACGAAGATTGACCTAAGGTAAAAAACAGACGGTTTACCAGAGGAACAGTTGTCCTGGTATGAGGAGTAAGACTGGGGACCATAATCAAAAGGATAGGTAAAAGAAACATTACTGGAAGTTGCTAGGCACTCGTCTATGCCTCAGTCACCCAGGAAGCAGACCTGTATCCCTTGACAATCTCAGAAATATACCATAATACAGCAAACAAAATACATGGTGGTTTTGCCTATATTCTTTAGTTGGTTAAAGCATTTTCCAAGCCATGGACCAGGGTCAGATGAGAGATACTGCAGATAAATAATCAAAATGGCACATCTGAGCATCTGCTCCTCTAATCAGAAGCATGGCCGTGCTTGGTGATGGAGCTGATTTCTGAGGCTTTCTGAAGGTTTGTGGGGACTGGACACCATGAAGGTGGTTCAGAAGTGCCAGAGATGAAGTGAAAGGCATCTGGAAAGGCATGCGCATAAGGGCACACTGGAGCAGCAGGGAGGCTCACATACCACCAACAGCATGAAATCATGGGACAGAAGTATTTGGTGGGGAGACTAAATGCAAACAAAGTCAGTACAGAATAACATGGCAGGTTAGTGAAGAATTAGGAAGAAACATACAGTATATGGTGACACAGGAAGAAAAGCAGAGGAATTAATGGGAATTCATAGTGGGTTTGAGATAATGGGTGAGGCAGAAGAGCAGACTAAAATGAGTTGATTGGCAAATGGGAAGACTGATACAGGACTGCTGCAATTTGCACCGGTCTCATGCAGTTTAGGAAAGATTGGTTAGTGTTTATGTTAATAATTAGCTCTTTCTCACTAACCTACCCTCCACTGCCACTGTTACATTCAGCCATGCCAAGCAGTGTGCTACTGTGCAGACTGGACTGGACTTACAGTGTGACATAAAATCTCTGTTCTGCACTAGCACATTCTACAGTTATTTTTGTGGGGATATGGTGGATGTCTGTATCTGTTTAATGCCAGATAAAGCACCAATCCTTCTATGATGTGAGTGCACTTTCCAGTTTGCCTGAGCTGCATTAATAATGACTCTTCAATTGTGGTTAGTCAGCCATCTGTCTAACAATTTCAAAAGCATTAACCACACTGCTTTTTTTCTGATGTGGAGTAATGTCAAATGCTTTGCTGAAGTCAAGAGATATGTCCCCTTTATTCCTCTTTTCTATGAAGCTTATTATCTCATCAAAGGCAGAAACCAAGTTAGCTTGACATGATTTATTTTTATGAATCCATACTGCCTTTCTGCATTAATCTCTTTTAAAAACTTGCAGTGAGTCCACCTCATTGTTTGTTCTAGTACTTTAACTACTTCTTCTGGTCTGCACCTTGCAAAATTCAATTTTCTATTCCTCTTTGCTAAAGATAAAAATTTTAATTGATGCTCTGTTCCACCCTATCTCTACATACCCAATTAAACTGAGTATGGGTCATTTCTCCTACAAGCCAGGTGAAACATATGTATCAAGGCCAGGTTTGAGGGATCTCTGTCCATGCCTCAACTATATCATGGTAACAGAAATGTCTGACATTACCTTGTCCACCACCACCTCAGACAGGTGTTTACTACAGGACAGGACAGGAACCTTTGCTAATTCCTGTACTGCACTGATAGAGAGGGTGTCTTGCTATCTGACCAATGATTTCTGACTGTTAAAGAATCTATATTTCTCAGTGCTGTCATCCTGATAATGTTTAACACTGTTGAGTGAAATTTGCCATAAAAAGAGAAATATGATCCAGAAAAGGACGGACAGTGAAGCTCTGTTCACCCTGTACAAAGCCTGGAAGCTGTGGGGCAGCTGCAGCCACACCTCAGCATTTCTTTCACAGGGAGCAGTACCACCCTACTGCAATTTTCATGCACAAAGTAGATATTCTACCATTAGGAGCTCAGGCCTTCCCCTCTTATGTCCTGAGGAAAGAGAGATGCAGTTTTACTATGAAGCTCAGGATTCAGCTTAAGTTGCCAGTAATTCTTGACTCTTGTCTTGGACTTCAGAGACTGAAGCCAGGCAGCTGTGGATATTGAGGAGACAGTAAAACCTGATTTGAATACAGGATAAAATTACTAAAGAAAATCCAAAGATACAACTACATGATCAAAACCTAATGGGAACCCATGTTATCCATCATCTCTGTCATATTATTTGTCAACATGGACAACAGCATGGAAGGTATTTTCAGCAAGATTTATTTTTACTTGAGTGACAGCTAATTTGTCATATAAACTGATCTCTAGGGCTATGTGATGTCGAAGTGTAGAAAATACGACAGTGACTTGCTTTAGTCTGCTGAAAGGGATGGCACTTTCAGTGATGCCAGTAGTTTAATACCAATATTTTTATGATTCAAGGGACACAAGGCAGAAGGAAAATACATCTAAGCTGAAATTTCAGCATTACAGACACATGAACATGGAATTTAGTTGTCTGAGAGACTGGCTTTAGCAAAGAATGAAAGAAGCTACATATTATATTCCCTTCTCACTGGTGTCAGAATCGAGACTTCAAAAATTAAATCATTCTAAGCTAAAGCTAGACAAAATTCTGCCATCATTTTTGAGTGGGTTTAATTTTAAGACTTAACGTATCATTCTCTAGTCCTCAACCTGAGAATTCAAAGAAAAGCAACTAAAGAAATCAAATGAGATTACATGAATGAAAATCATAATTTTCTTGATTTTTTACCATTATGCTACTGTGTTTATTTAATAAATAATTTGGCAGCAATTATATCTTTATAACATTTATTACCTAAACTTACTCATTCTATCAATCTCAGATGACAATGTGAGAGATGGCAAATTTGGGTGACATTTTCCACTTGGTATAATTTCAACCCCTCATAGGTCTTCTCTCACTGCTACCATCTAATGCTCTCGAAAAAGGGAGATTACATTTAGGATCATATACTCCTATGGTTTTTTATGTTTGTGTTATGTTTATTTTTGCATTATAAGCATGTAACACAGCATTTAAGAACACCAGCAATGAAAACTGATTCTGTTTTTCCTGCAACATGTTATTATTTCAGAGATTTTAAATGTTTCTTGTAGCACACGCAAACTGCCAAATTAGCATCTGATGCCTTTATCCACAAAGGGGGTCACTAACTTATCTGAATTTGTTGTGACCCAAAAAAAGCCTGTGCAACCACTGCAGTGTGACTCCAAACTCAAGCTAATAAACTGAGAGAAACTTTCTTGTCAGTAGTTATTAGATTAATCTTAGCAATTGCACAACTCCAGGTCAGCTCAAACAGAGCTTGCACTTGCCTGGAGTACATTTTATAAACATACTATAAAGAGACACAAAAAATAACAGCTACTTTCCTGGGAAAGACAAGTGTCTTTTCCCTCACTATTCCATGATGAAAACTGTGCGATGTTTCATTTTTCTAAACCAGCCCAACTTGATAGACGTTGTCTACTCCTGTTGAATTTAGCTCACGGTTTATTTAAATGTACATTACGCTGTTAATTTTGGTGCCACAACATGGTTTGTTTCCTAATCCATTAAGTATTTCACTTCAAAATTATTCAAGGAGCATCTGCGTTCCCTCATACACTGAGTTTCAGGTAGTTAGAACAAAGGGAAAGCTACAGCTCTAAATCTAAAGCAAATTTTCAGGGTAATCTTGTTGATCTGAACTGGATTTTTTTTAAACCTGTATCTTGTTGATCTGAAGATTCATCAGAAATCTCAAACTGTTACAATTTTAGATGAATCTTCAGAAAAGAACTTCTCCGATTCCTATATACAGTTCAAAACAGAGGGATTTAAGGTACAGCTCTTTTAAGAAATTTGTCTTCCAAATCTGCACAGTTAGCAGAGGATGTCTCACACTCAACTAAAAGCTTCAGTGTAGACTACGTTAATATATTTTGTGTGGATAATCAAAAGCTCAATAAGAAAACCAAGTTATTCAGTATGCAAAATTAACACTTATATATTTGGGGTTACAGACCCAAAAATGTGCATTTCAGTTGAACAGAACATGTGGTTTTCTGAATAAAAAAGGCAGTTATTCATATAATTTACAATCTGTAATTAGGAATGATGAACAATTACAGGTCTGGAACAGAAAAGGTGCCCTGAGAAAATGCAATGCTCCAATCATGCTTCCCCCCTCCCCTCCCCCCCCCCCCCCCTCTCCCCTCTCCTCCCCCCCCCCCCACCCTTTCTTTCCATTCCCTCATCTTCCATTTTTATCACTTCTTTTATCCTCTT
>WYDI02003338.1:0-87811 GCA_009867235.2 Psittacus erithacus
AGTCCTCTTGATCAGGTGATCTGTAACAGATTCCCCACAGTAACATCTCCTGTTGCTGTTCTCCCTTTAACCCTGACCCACAAACTCTCTGTTGTCTGCTCACCTGTCCCCAGAGTGAGTTCCACACTCTCCAGCTTATCCCTAACATAAATAGCAACTCCCCCTTCCCAGCCTGCTGGGCCTGTCTTTTCTAAAGAGCCTGTAACCTTCCATTCCAACACTCCAGCCACAGGTGCCATCCCTCTGTGTTTCTGTGATGCCTATTATATCATATCCCTGTAGACGTGCACACATCTCTAATTCCTTTTTTTTGTTCCCCATGCTACTGGTGTTTGCATAGAGGCACCTGAGCTGAGCTCCAAACGAAGATGGCTCATTGGCTGAAGTGGCTGGAATATCTCTACAATATATTAGTTATATTACATCTAAGTACATAGTGAACTGTACAAGTGAAGAAACAGCTTTCATGGTTCCCTACAAAGACATGTATGTTTTTCAAACATGTTAAATATAGCAATGCTTTAGTCATTATTCTTAAGCAAAGGAGGAAACATAATTAATGGAGACAAGTGCATTTATGATATGAACAGCAAATACTGACCAGCTCTTTTCTAAACAGATTAACCTTACTTTCCCCCTACAATGCATTTTGACTTAGAAATGGAAGCGACAGGTCTGCAGTGATTTATCTTGCAGATTTCGTTTTTCTTTTAACAAGAAGAGAAAATTATGAGAAGTTTGTATTCTTTGAATCATAAGTAATACTAGGAACACATGTATTTTAAAGTTGCTTATCTTGATACCAATAAAAAAAGAATGTTTAAAAACAATTACAATAAAACAAATAACAAAAAAAAAATAATATTGGTAAAGATTTAGATTAAGGATGATTTTTCTCAGTTTTTAGAACTGTGATCCTTCAGGGACAGGAAGGAAAAAGTAGAAAAAAGAAGAAAAGTTTTGGTTATGAGCTATTTATAGTGGAGTAATTTGGGGTAATTAAGGAAAGTTATTTAATCTCAAATTTGAATCTTGCCAATCAGAAAAACTGAGACTCCCGTTTTTCACAAAGACTTTTCTAGCAGCAGAGCCATTGTTTAACTCCCTAAACAGAATAACACTGTATAAGCAGTGCGTTGTGTCCTTAATTTTGCTAGAAGGTATCAAAGAAAATGTTATTCCTGTCTCATTGAAAAACCAGTGTCAGTGCACTCAGGAATGACTAATACTACTAACAATGAAGCAGTGCTGTGAACATTTGGGAAGTAAAAATTGTAGGAAGATTAACTGAATTAAATGCTGTTTTATCTGGTAATACATCTGAATATTATCTGAAGAATATTATCATCATCTTCTGGTTGGGAAGAATATTGACAGTCTTCTTATGTCCCACTTTTTTCTATAGTCTGCAGTCTGAAAACTACAGATTTTTTCTGCTTTATATCAGGCTGGATGTTTTGATAGTACTGAACTTAATGGCAAATTCCATATATTAGGTAATATGTTGAGCTTAAGGTTTTCTAACTAAGACCAAACAAAAATAAGTAGTTTTCAGAGTTTAGCTTTATTTCCTTCTTAGACACTGTGAAATGTGGCATGTCTTGTTCTTGCCTTCACCATTGGGTTATTTGGATATTTAAAGCAGTCTAAATTTTACCCTTTTCCTACACACATAATCTTCATACTTGTTTCGCTGAAAACCACCTGAGTTTAGGCACTAGTCGAGAGACACGATAATACCAATTGTCATGATGAATGTATGAACCCTGATGAAATGCTGGTGAACGAAAGAAAGCATCAGTGTCTTTTTCTACATATGGTCAAACAGCATTTCTAGTCAGAAATATGATAAACATGTAAGTGTGTTAGTTCTGTGAATGGCATCTCTTTATTTTTGGGGAGATCATGCCACTTTGATCCTGTTTCCCAACCAGCATCTCATTTAACAAGACTGGGAAATAGTAGGCAGAACTATTTCCTAGAATTTGTCCTCACACTCTCAGAATAGGTTTATAGAGCAATTAAAGAAAACAGATTGGATGCATAGACTTGGATTATAACTTGCTAAATTAGCTAGTAATTATAGCAGTGCAGCCATGGCAACAAAGAGTTTGGCGGACACTAGATCCCTGAACTTAAGCAGGTTTTGTGGCCTGCATTGATTCTAATGCTACCATAGCAACACTCCCATCTGCAGCAATGATAGATTATTTATAACCAGCACCAGTAAGTCTACATAAATTGTTATTATGCCTTTGAATTCCATAACAGACACACTCTTAAAGACAGTCAATGTCCAACAGCTGTGAGAAGTGAGTCTGGATCCAGATCTTTCTGGTTTACTACAGCATTCAGTAGATAAAGCTGAGTTGATTGTCAGGATAAAGAAGGGAACTTAACTGATGTAGGTGCGCATGGAGATAATTTTGGCCAGACTAAACGCATGTTCTATTTTTGTTGATGAATGCTAATTTTTACTTGGTGAAAAACAGTTTGGATTGGTTGTTCTCCTTGGATTTATTGTATTGAACCTACTGACTTAGCAGCATTATCTTGTGATGAGCTAAATATGCTACAAATCCTGAAGCGACAGTTCTGCACTTGTAAACTCAGGTGTTCATACATACTTTGCAGAATATATAAGTTAAAAGACAATTTAACCTAGATATTCTGGGTTAAATTATTTAACCTAATTCTTTTAAGAGCAAGAAAATTTGACTCTCTAAGTAAAAGTGCCAAGGAATAGCACCAGCCTTTATGTCCTGGAGCACATAACACAATTTTGTCTGAAACATACCTGATTTCCTAGTGACCGGGGTGCTGTTCAAAATCTTATAACCATTGCAAGAACAAATGATGCAGCTGTCACAGATAATAGCTGTAAATGAAAAGACTTAATCACATCTTTTAAGTTGGCAGGTTATAGAAATTGAAAACCATGGGTTTCTTAGCATCATCTGGGATACTGAATTCATTCATAGTAGGTGAAGATCCAACAATAACAGCCACTTCGTTCCTCTTCTGAAACTTATACTGTTGCACGGTGGTATAGCTGGAAGTGATTCTCATGGCCTCTCAGCAGTTACAGCTTGTCGAAGCTCAGAGTGTGCTACGGTTTCGTTTTCTGGAGTCACTCCTACATCACAGTAATGCTCTTTCATTTACATTCTCTGCTAATTCATTCCTGGGGTCATTCCAACAAATTTATCACTGAATACAAAACAACCTGAGTACCTTATGCTGAATTTACAATCCACCACATCAGCTGAATTCAAAGTTTTTGAAGGTTGTCCTTCATCATGTGGATTCTGGGACAGAAATGTTGTTATGATTAGCATGTTTTAAGCCTTGAGATTTGGAGAAGGAATGCTGGTTATTTTTCATCTTCAGACACAGTGTTATCTACCAAATAGGCTGTGTCAGAGTGTACCCATGAAGAGAAAAAACTCCCATGCAAGGATCCAAAACCATACCTGGTACTAAGCAGTTGGGATCTTGTCCTCTGTTACACGATTTTTTTGCTTTGAGGAGCTTGTTTTCTCTTTTCATCTGCAGGTAGTTGCAGAAAGTATCTTCAGCATCAAAAAAAATCTGCATAAAAATTTCCTGCAAGTGGAATTGAAAATAGAGCAATTGTAATTTTGAAAGTAACTTTAATTATAGGGGACACGAATAAAATAGTAAAAGTTAGCAAAAATGTATCATAACTGACAGTTATTATTAATATATGAATGACCATATAAGAAAGTATTTTATAAAATGTTTAACATTTTATAAAATATTATATTCTGAGAAGTGAATTGAAATGCTGTTGAAGTTAATCAAAAGAAAGGCATAATACAAGACTGTTAAAAACTACTAAGAAGTTTAGAGTAACATGTGATCTTGAAGGCCTGAAGGACAAATTGACAATTGAAAACTGAAAAACAGTAATTAGGGTTTTATTATGGCAAACACTTCACATGACAGATTTTCAAGTTATCATCTGCTACTCCATGCTAAGGGCAGATGTTTGAACATGATCATAACTAGGTGAGGGATTGTTAAGAAAAGCAGGTAGGAATATTAAAGCATTATTCTGGCAGCTTTCCTTTCTGTCCTAAGTAAACAATTTGACTATGTGGTGGTTATACTGCACATCTTATTATTTCTTATAGCTCCAGCAGTGTCCTTGTGTTGCTTTTAACCCTGCTCCACTGTGCTGTGAAGCATTTTTACAGAATGGAAGACGTGGAATCCTTTGATTTGTGCTCTTTTAGAAATGTTTAAAGACATTAAGTCTACATATCATGTAATTGATGTTAAAAATGACACTTTGTGAAGAATACACTGTTGTATAGAACTTAAGGGAGAAAAATTAAGCCTATATATTATTGGCTATCTCTGTTATTTTGTGGAAGTTTAGTTTCAAAGTTTCCACTTTCATTTATTATTCAGATATGCCACATTGCAGTGTAAAAATATCTTGATTTCATCGATATGTGAGGAATGAAGTTGTTATGATATATATCTTTATGCATTTTATATTTTTCTTGCACTTATTTATTTTCACAATATTGCTGCTCTGTCATTGTCATGTTGTTTTGCAACATAAAAGCACTTCAAAATGATTACTGTTAGCACCATTCTTTACTGCACATATCTAGAATCAGAAACTGCTGTATGAGACAAACTCTGAAAAGTTGATTAATTTAAATTTTATTAAGTGACTACCCTCAAATATAGCAATTTAAATTTTTTTTTTAAGTGAATAATGTATAAAAATTCTCTTTATCTGAAGTATAGGATGTAGGTATCACCAGGTAATGTTCCTAGGACATCAGTTCAGGGCAGAGTTTACTTTCAGTATACTTTACATAAATAAGTTGCTGTCCATTGAAGAAAGTCATCTGCTTGCTGGTGATTCAGCATCCTGTTTTTCAGCATAATTAAATAGCAGTATGGATCTATGAACCTCTTGTATCTGGAGACAGTCCGCATCAGCCAAACTAATTTACCTAAGCAATAGGATTTTGTCCCTGTGAGCATCTTGCAAATATTCTTGAAATATTGGAAGAATTTATGCTATTATCAACAGAAGTAAAAAAAGAAAAGAGATTTCCCTCACTATTCATTGCTCTTCTACACAATTAGCAAGACATATTCTACAAGAATAAGATGAGATGGCTGATTTCCTTGGTTGAGGACTGATTTTAGCTTTTAGGCTGCTTGGGTTTAATTTAAGTATAGTCTGAAATGTTTTCTGCCTTTAATTTGAGCTTTGTAGAACAAGTTTGTCATTTCTGGTTTCAGCTAATATTCATAATCAACTTGGTTAAATATCTAACAATATTTATCTCCAAGACTACTATTCTAATTTGAATTTTAAATAGACTTTTTTTGACAAAGTCAGTTCTAATCAGGAAAAAAACGTGAATCAGGTTCACATGAACAGTCTCAGTGGCTGCAGTAAAACTACTCATCTGTTTCCAATTCAATGTCTGCACAACTGTGGGTTAATTCTTTCTCAAGTGTAAAATTCCAATAATAAATCATGCACCTTTATAATGAAGATAAAATGAGAAATTGCTGCGTGGGTATGGATGACTGTAAAGGAGAGCAGACTTGGTTAGTCCATAGGAAGTGTTTCTAAAGGATGTGCTGAAAGAATCTCTAGCAGATTCTTTGTGGAACACAGATTACCATCCGGTAGAAAAAAGAGTAGCCTGATACTGATATTTTTGCTTTGTCTATGGACACATTGGCAAAGGACATAGATTCCTAAAGCAGATGTGTTTGGAAGCATTCGGTGATGGTTCCACCGAGGTAATAGTGGCAGAGCCGCTGTACCACATCAAGGATATCTGTGTGTTGGTCTGCTTGGTCTGTATAAATTGCATTCTAAATAGATGCTGTAAATAAAGTCATGCACTTCTGTGGATTTATTTTCATTGATTTAATATTGTACTTTTTCCAAACTATTCTTTTTCATATCTTATCAGAAATTTCATATGAAAGCTTCATGGGAAGCGGAAAGCTAAAAAGGGCAGCAAAGATGCCATACTAAGGTTTATTATTCTCCCCTCCAATATTTCTCAAAGAAAAATGTTCCTGCCAACCTAGGAAAGTATATTGCAAAGAAATGTGTTTAAGAGATTGTGGCCAGTCACAAAGGTTAATGTCCAAGTTAAGTAGTTGCAGAAAACAGAAAAGTAGAGCAGCTTATTGGATTGGAACTTGGTTGAAGGGAAAAAACAACTTGAGTAATCTTAAATGCAGTCTTGAAGAGAACTTGGTATTATGTGTTCGGTGAAAGCTCTATGTCAATAATGTATGTATGTGCTTGGGAAATTCAGTTAGAGTGTGTGAAGGTGTACATAAGATACTGGAAAACATTTCTGTGTTTGGGTGAATATTTTTATTCAAAGCAAAATCCCAGGTAAATATATTCAGAAGTGAGTTTCTCAGAGAAACCTCTTCATGATTGCGAGTCTGGATACTGTCATGATTCATGCAATTCTTAGGGGAGGTACATAGAAACATGCAGTTTCATAACATTTAAGCATGGAATTGATAAGGAAAAATCCTGTTAGTGTGCAAAGTCAGAGTAATCCTATTGATTATAAAAAGACTAATCCAATTACTTTAGAAGTCTTCCAGCTACTCCACCATTTCCACCAACTTCCATAGCATTACCGTTAGAGACCACTGATGCTCCATTTTAGCTTCCCAAGAGTGAGACAATTAGTACAGTCATGGTAGTCTTCTAAACGTTATGCTACATGAAACCTAAAATGCTTATTTTAGTTTGCTGTCCATTACTATTAGTTTATTACCTATCCTGACCTGTTCCGTCGCGTTAGTCTACATGCTACAGTGACAATAGGTTGGCCATCTCCGTTTCTGCTTATGTATGCTGTAACAGCTGAAACTGTTATTTGTCTGAGTTTCTCAGATGCTATTTCCTGAGGATGACTCCAAGTGACCTGTAATTGTGCCTGAGAATTATGTCATTTTTTTGACAAGTTGAATATGTCCAGTGAAAGCAACCATTCCTGCCCATGCGAGTGGCTTTGCTCTCCTGTTTCCACTACTTCCCACTGCGCTCTCTGTGAGGTCATTATTTATGCTTTTAATAGTTATTGGTACCCCTGAGCCATGCAAGAAATACTTTAACTGTTGTACCTTTAATCTCAATTGCTTTGATACTGATATCTTCTTGAGTGTCAGTGATTTAGAGGGGTTTGTAGCTGCCCAGTGTCAATTTAACAGGCGCCTTTCCCTCATCTCTTTCTCCTTGGAGGGGAACATAATGTAAAGGCAACTCATGGGGTAACAATTTTAGTTCTTGCCTTGATATATCAGTATACAAGTGAAGTTGAGCAGATGTTTACATTAACATTTAATTGTATTTATAACAGGCTACCACGTTACATGCATTAGTAATAAGCATTAACCAAAATAAAAAACACCATTACGTATGTGCCCTAAGTAGCAGTAGGACATGAGGAAAAGATCCCTCAGCAGTTGAAATTGTTACAGTCAGCAGGATAAGAGGTGCAAACCACCTGTAGCTCTGTACGCTTTTTTTCTTGCTATTCCAAATGGGAAGGAGATTTGGCCTGTTCAATTTGACTTAAAGGCTTGCTGGGGCCCATTACAGGAAAACTGAAGCCTTGGCAAAATAAAGAATAATCACAATGAATGTTGATATATTTTGCCACTCTCAATTCAGAATTAACCTTTCTACACATAGAGCTAGATCTGAAGCCTGCTGAAGCTAACCTGAAATTTTCTACTGACATCATTAGGTTATGGATGGGACCTCATTAGAGAAGTATTTTCTGTCACTCAAGAGACACACAGACTACTATGGATGAGGAAAAGATCACAGTGGAACCCATGCTGCTAACAGCCATGGGGAGAACTGATTTTAGTGTCTTTTTTTAGGCTACTGGGGATGGCTTCCAGGCCATGATTTTCCTCTTCTCTGTGATTCCAGTATGTTCCATCTCAATTCCTGCCAGTATGAAGCAATTCCTCATCTACTGACTCTTTTATTTAGTACAATACTCATAAATTGCCAGCAAGTCTTTAAGAGATGGAGTTAAGCTTTTCTTGCTTCAGCTGTCTATATTGGAATGCTGTCATTATTCTTACTGACTCTATTTTTAGGAGTTTTTTTTTGGCTTAACTTAAATTTAGGCGTAGCATTTAATAGGCAAAGGCAACTGGTATATCAAACATCCCAAGGTTTGTTCAATATCAGTTCAAATCCCACATCCCACATTTTCCATTTCTGTCTTGTAGACTATCCTGCTCTTTCTTGAAAATAGGACTGTTTTCAAATAAGATCCTGACTGAGTTTAACCAAATCCTAATGTCAGCCCATGAAGTATGATTATAAATGAAAATGTCAGAACTTTATGTCTATACTTATGAATGTTTTGGATGCTCAGAGTGTTCTTAGAGTGGTATGTGTCTTGCAATTTAAAGTAACAAAATGTACTGTATCAATAACAGGGATGCTCTTATTTTAGCTAATATATTAATTTCCCTTTATTATAATGCTAATTTCTGTCAGTTGTCAATATAGTCTTTCCTCTTCTTTGTCACTTCCAAGGACTGAAAATGAATGTCAGTAATCCAGATCATGTGAAGGCAAGGAGCAGCTGGTAATAAGAAAATTATTAGAATTATTGGGCTGTCCACAACACCCGTAAGACCCATTTACTAGAATTATAGCTGTTTATGAGGAAACTCTCAGTAATACTTCACCCTTCTGTCAGCTGAGTATTATCTATCTGCAGGAAGGCATAAATACCTATCATGTTGGTAGCAAACCTTGAGAAGAGATTATGCTCAGCAATAAGTGTGTGTAGGGGGGTGTTTTATAATGGAGGTAATTCTAAGAACTGTGAATCGCCCTTTTATCTCAGTGAATTGTTAAATCTCATATTTTGATATCACACGCTGATCACCAAAGCTGTAACTCAAGTATGCTGGAAACTAACGAAAATTCATACTTATTTATTTATGTGTTCTAGCTGCTTGGTTTTCTTTCTGTGCTTTGTTTTAATGATGTCAGAGCACCCAAATTCCCAAGTTTACTAAAGAAATCTTTCCCCAAGTTATGACTTCACAAGTTACATTAATAACAAAAAAAGTAATTCATTCACTATCAGCAAATTTAAAATACATAATCTTTAACATTAGATATGCTCAACATTATCTCATGGATACTATGATTACTGATGTATATCAGCATAACTGTTCAGTTTCACTACCTCTTTTCAACTTGGAGAAACTTAAGTACTCAATTAATATATTACAGTGTGTCATACATTTTTGTTATTCTGAAAAATCCCATAAAGTAGACATCAAAATCAAACACTTTGTTCCATGTTTGATGATGTTAATTTTTAAAATGTCCTTTCCTGTTTATTAATTACTGTACTATTCCTTGTGCAGTTGCCCAGTTCAAAGAATGTGATGTCCCTAGGAGACCCTTTTGGGGTCATAAAGACCCATAAAAATGCTCACAAAGAATTAGCCAATTATAAAGGAGAATGCCAGATGATTAATAATAGTTGAGGCGGCTATTCATAATACTGAGAAATCAATATTACTTATATTTGTATGTAAATGGGTCATCTTGTACTGTGGTCTTACTGTGACAGAGATTATATATCTCTAGGTTTTAACGTTTTTGCTTGGTGGAATAAGGCATGATTTACTGAAGCCAGGGATCTAGTATTTGTTCCAGAAAATGTATGCATTGCTCTGATTTGAAGTAATTCTATAATATTAGCTGAAAGAGCCAGAAATATTCCATTTGTTCATTTTTTATAGATTTAATAAATATGAAATTCCCTGTAACTGGAGTGGAAGGCAGCAAAGTATTTCTGTGTTGTTGTTTACACTGTGAGCTGTGTAGAATATATTTTAACTTGTTTCTCTGTAGCCTGTATAATGATTTTCTTCTATTTCCTAATGCTTATCTATATATTATCTTTTCTGGAGTTCATGCATAAAACTATGTCAGTCAGCTCTCTTAGAAGTCTACTGAAGTGCAGAAATTTTACTTCTGTGTGTTTTCCAAGCTTTAAAAAGCACCAGAGCTACTGATTTACTTGCAATCCCCTCACATATTTCATAAAACAAGATGAAATTAAAATCTGCAAAGTTTCCATTCAACAAAGCACAAGTCTTAAATATAGAAGTGAAGGGAGTATATTGGTAAGTTTGACTATAAAATTGAAAAGCAGTGAAGATGCAACACAGCTAAACTTTTTTATTCAATTAATAACAATCTGTATATGAATCATATTCTAAGACTTAGAAAATGGACAACAATTTATGGATTTTGAATAGGGCATCTGGAGAAATTATACTGTGTAATGAGATACTTCGGGTAATTTGCTGATTCTTCGACTTACACCATGCAAATAATTGCTTAATAATCATGCATACATACAATGTAATCACATTACTTATCTTTTACTAGAAATGAAGTAGTTCAGCTGCATTTCTGTGGCTTCTCATTATACCTCTGGAATTAGGATTTAGATATGAGAGCTGATGACTGGGAAGAATACTTGTGTAGCAGCAGTAGAAAAAAAAAGGGAGGAAATATTACATAATTTACATTTTTTAGTGGTGCACTATGGTTAGATACTGTTTCCTAAGCTGCTTTTTTTAATTGAAAAAAGATAATCAGCATCATTATATTCCCTGTTTTGTTTTTTTCAGCAAAACTAATAAAATAGTTCTGCTGCTACTTCTATGATTAATTGAAGACTGGAAATGACAAGCAGTTTCAGAGAATGAAACAAATTAGAGCCCTGGAGAGAATGACAGGAGACAGGAAAAAGGTCTGATGTTTGTATCAGAAAGAAGAGTTACAGGATGTAGAAAGGGAACAAAATAGAAAGGCAGTCCCCATATGTAGCAGTCTTCAGTGAATTCAGGAGCATTTAGACACAACAGCTGAATCACTAAAAGCAATTTGTTACTGTTCATTTTATTTATTTGTTCTGAAGCTTTTTCTTTCAGTGGATATTTTGGTTTGAGGTAATTCCTCCTTATGCTCTATCAGGAAAGACAGTTTGAGGCTCTAGGAACTACTTCCTCGTTTTGATGATGTAGATAACCTTGACTACCCACCAAGAACACAGCAGCTGGCAGCTCTTTTTTGTCGTCTTGCCAAATGTAGATCCCGGGTGAGGAAAAGGGGAATTTTGTTCCTAGAATTCTCAGGTTTTTCTTTCTGTGCTGTGAAAGAAGGCAAGAAACCTTGATGGATCTGAAATAACTGGCTTGATCTTCATTCCCATGTGAAAAAAGAGCTGAGGAGTTTCATACAGTTTAGGATCTGGGTAAGTAGCAGGGTAAATATACCTGGACTGGACTGCTTCAGATACCACTGAGAGCTTACATACTGTCTAAGAGGTATAAGCTAGATGGCTATTTTATGCTACATGTTATATTACATAAATGAATAAGAAAATAAAACTTCATTCTAGGACACATAGCAGAAAGAAATCTAGGAGTGCAGCTAGTGAAAAGGAGAATCATATTATTGCAATGATTTGTTTCATTTTCTGGTGAATAGAAATGTCAAAAGCCTCAAGACAAAACAAAACCAACCACCAGACTATAAGGGAGCAAATGATAAGGTCTCTCAGGACCTAGAAATTGGTATGTCAGTCACTGATGTGAAAAGGGAGAGGTTTGCTTGTAGGATTGATGCCATGTTCCTATTTCATCTGAGTTACTATTGCAAAAAACAGCTGCGTTCCTTTGCTCAGGAGACTTTCCTAAATTGGTCTTTCCCCTGAAAAAAGCTGCCAAAGTCAATCATGTCAAGCAAATGACATACTTATTTTTAACGTAATTCAGAGGCAACTTTGCCCTACATAATAGGCGCATAATGATTCCTCCACCCACTCAGCAAGGCTAGTTTAACTGCTAGATGAAATGAATTTGAATTTTTCAAGTCTGACTGTTGGAGTTGTATTTGTCCAGATCGATTCCCTGGGTAAAAATTACTGTGAAGTACTCATTTTCTGTCCCACATACTCCTGTCTGTTTCTTTCAAGACAAACCTAAATGCTTTCTGTTTAATATAAAATGCTGATCTTCTATTTCGTTACAGATTCGTTAACCCACTGTGTTTAATGATATAGAGGTAATCTATTGTTTTCAGTGCTGAGCCAGTGGTTTTTGAGAAGCCTTGAAGCTTTTACTAAATGACCATTGAGTATATATGTTGTCCACACCTGCATATGCTGTAAAGTTCCACAGTACACTAGCTACATTCCTCAGGTTATGTCAGCTACTCATTCCATACAGTACGAATTCAATCTGCATGGTCACTGAAGGTTGAACTAGAGACCTGTGGAATTTATCACCATGTATTGAATTAATACATTTAAGTAAAAGGATTTAAAATTTCATTCTTGATCATAAAGTTCAATGGAGAAAGGAAAAACAGATATTGCGGAAGCTCATGTATTGTCTGAGTGGACAGGCAGAAGGGTCGGTGTAGTCCTTGTTTTAAACTGGATATGTTTAGGGTTCATCCTATTTATAGTGACATTTAAAGTATTGGATAGCAGTAACAGAGAATTCCCACAGTATTACCTGCAAGATGCATTGTATAGATTTTTCTTGGCAATCCACTGTTCAGTTCAGTCAGTTGCGCAAGTGCTGTATCCTAGGTTAAATATGTTGTGACAATAGGAAATAGCTCTTGTGCTGTTTAAATGCCACACATTTTAATTATCAGGGAAAGTCTAGTAACAGGTTTTCCTGCATTGGTGAAATGTGTCTAGATGGAGTTTTACAGCGTGAAAAGCTTCAGTAATAGAGAAAGTTTTGAGTTATGGGCGCATCTGTGTCTCAGAAATTATTAATGTTCCAACACTGCTTTGTTACACTCACTTATTTAAAACAGTTATGGTTTAGTTTCTGTTTGTGTTATATATATATATTTCTATTTGTGTGGTTCTCAGAATGGTGTGGACTTTTTTTCTGGAGTCTTAACCTAAAGCTTGTGGACAAGATATTTTAATATCTGTTATGATAAAATGCATGCAAAAGCTACCCTATTACTCAGTAAAATTAATTTGTTATGTCTTTAAAATTTCATAGTAATGTTTCATTATGCACAGCAGAGGAATTTCTTGATTCTAATCCATTTCTGATAGCTGGTTATCCACAATATTTATCTTTTCTTATAATCGTATATTTAGAAATTGACTTCCTGCAGTTGGAGGGAAGAATTGTTAGGCTTTACTGTGTAGTAGTCCCAAGATTTTTTTTTTAATTAAAATTATTTTCTAGATGCGCCGTTTATTTTCTGTCTTGTCAGTTATTAACCTCTGTGCACATATACAGATGGTCCATAATAATAATTTTTTGCTTTAAAAAAATAAATCTGTTCAGCTGAACAGTAGTTTTGACAGGTTTCTTTCCCATGTGTATAAACAAAGCCAAAGAAAGCCTGAGATGATGGATTAGGTTCTAGTCTCCTTATCTGCAAAGGAACGATTCCATAAATCCCTCACAGAGTAGTATTTTATGAGATCTGTTCTCTCAGGTCCACTATTGGACTTTAGGGATCCAATGACAGCAATAAAATTGCATTCTGTGTCTGCAGATTACTAAACACAAAGTCCTGTACAGTTAGAGAAACCAAGCTATAGAGAGCTCAAAGAGCTGCACCCATCACTGTATATGGTTGTGGGGCTGATTGCACAAGGTCTGATCTTGCTTGTTTTCTCCCCTGCTTTTCAGGAGTGTGACACAGTGCTTCTTTGAAAGGTTGCAATACTGACTGTGGAAGAAGAATGCAACTAGTAGTATTATGGTACCTGAAAAGAATGATCTCAAGTGTCACTAGCACTGCTGCTAGGACATTCCCACTAAATATCCTAGGAACCCTGAGAAACAGTGTTGGGATATTTCATAAAAGGCCACATGCAGAAGGTGAGGTAACCACGTGTGCCCCCAGTGGAACATTGAGGAGCTATAGGAAAAGGAGCCCAACAACAATGACATACTTACTTCATTGTCCTTCTCCTGTGGACTGAAAGGTGGGCAAGGATGTGACTAAGCCAGTTAAGCTGCATTTGCTAAGAATGTAATGCATGTAGGAGAGTCTTGTTATATCACCTCAGCTGTAAGATTCATCTTCCCATTTAGGTCAGCTAGCTTCCAGAAACCCTACTTACTTCTGAACTGAGAACTTTGTGGAGTTCATGGCCACACCAAGTACTATGTACACTTTAAACTTGCCACCTTCCATTTCCTTCTGCTCTTCCCTTTTTGTGACCAAAACAGCATTCCGTCCTGGCATCATGATCTCCCAAAAGCTGCTGAGGGTTTCACTCCACTGTTTCCACTTGGTAAATGGTCTGATTTTGGCTGAACATCACAGTTCAGTTCACTCCATTTATTGAGTAATCTGATAACTGTTTTTCAAGGGTTTGTTTTCCTTCCAAAGAGAAGAGCTGTTCTCATTTGATCATGACACTCAAGCTTGTGAAAATTGCTGGATTCACTACTGTTTGTACCAGCTGAAGCTATGACTCAGTACTTGCACTTTTAAATGCTATTGAGATATACAATTCATTTATAGTGTGACACAGAATGTCCATAAAGGATAATTATCAAAATGTAGTATTCTTTTATTCTTCAGCTATATTACTGATACGAAATGTGTGGAAAATATTATTTTAAATCATATTTTACATGGTGAGTTATCTGATTACCACCAAAAGCCTTTGCACCAGTTTTTAATTTAGCCTTATGCATTTTTAACATGACAGCTGGAGCACAGCATGCATATGGCATACTAATAGAGAAGGAGGCTAATAGTCAGTTCTGTCTATCTATTCTTGCAAAAAAAAGGAAAAGGAAATAAGCAAAAATGTTTAAATTGCATACTGCTGAATAAAAGCAGGAGAGCCTGCATGGCAAACTGAAGCAGTGCTCAGAGATTACTTCATTATTCAATCTCTGGTTTGTTTTTCAGAAACTAGCTAGCTTTTTTGTTTGTTTTCAATTAAGCTACTGTAGTATACATTGAGAAATCTACCATTCATCTATCAAATAGAAAGTTGTGCTGGAAATGCAGCTTCACGATAAACTCCATTTTCAGTTGCTCCTCACTTTGCAAGCAAGAAGTCCTCCAGAATGGAAATTTCATCTATTTGATCATGACATTTTGGTGCCTGTTTGTTTCTGCAAAGCTGGGTCTTATTCAGCCTTTTTGGAGCTATTGTTTAAAAGCAAGCATGCAGTAAGTGATTAAGAACATTAAAACGAATGTTTCATTTTGTTATTCATACATACCAGAAAAAAGAAAACAAGCAATACAGAAAGCTCACTATTTTTATAGAAAATATGCTCACAGCTATAAAATAGTATATATTCAGTGCCCTCACTGTCTTACGATTTTCTCAGTGGGATTTTTCTGGTAGTGTTCTTTTTCCAAGCTAAATTTTAAAATATATGGGATTTATAGGTGACCTGCTACATGGTGTCATTTTTTGCAGTTATTCTGATGAATAGAGAGGATTCAAAATGAACTCTCAAAACTTCGATCAAAGATTATTGAACTTCAAAGAAATGTTAATGACAAAGTCAAAAACTATGAGAAAAAATATCATTGATTCTCATTGTTCTTCTCTTTTTAAAAGAAAAAGAAAACTCAATGAAAAATGCAAACAACTTAAGAAATCTTGGTGAACAAAGAAATTCAATTTGGGGAATGCAGGGTTGAGTTTAATAAATATTGTTTCAATTATGGTCTAAATTTGACGGTAATTTTCCTTTTAATTTTTATTGTATCAAGTAAGGAAAGGAGTGATTTGCAGGCACTAATTTTTTCTTCAAAACTTTAAATAGTTATAGCTCCAAGAATCATAACTATTTCCTAGTCTTGTGATTTCTCTAAGAATTAACTGGTTTGCTACCATGTTGCAATTATTCATTCATTCATCACTAGTTTGGCCTATATTAGTCTACTCTTGGACAGCTGAGTCTGTTTGATCCCATGCACTGGACCTTCATTATGTTCCCGGCTTCAGTACTAACAAACTGGCCAGCTTCTGAGAAGCTTCTTCTTTCTTATTAGAAATAATAATCCTGAGCTGCATTTGTAAAGTGTCTTTGAAATACACAGGTGAAAAATCTTGTATAGCATTAGATATGATTTATTTTGGTTTTGAATAGAATTCCTTTGCAATGCTGTGGAAAATCACAGGGAAGTCAGATTAAATAGATCTGTAGTGCAACATCCTCATTTGTTAAACAAGTCAGCCTCCTGAAACATAAATACATTAAATATCACTGTCATTAAATACACATCATGGAACTGTTAAGGGCAATTAAAGAAGAGCAATAGTCTTCATCCTCTTCTGAATAGCTGCTAATGATCAATGTGACCTGAACTCAAATTTTCACTGAAGAAGGTAAGTAAAGAGAAAATTTTCCCTTTATGGGCTCAAATTACCTACATTAATGACCTCTAAATCAACACTTGATGGTTTAGCACATGAGAAATTCAGGCAGATATAGAATGCTTTAAACACCTATTGACATTCTGAAGCAGTTTGCTTTTTGACCTTTCACAGCAGAATGAGTTCAGCCAGCAAACAGGAGAATGTCAGAATCTGCTGCAGAAACTAACTGCAATTATGAGACTAGAAAAGGAAACAAAGGCCTTAGGCAATATTTTTATGTTGCTGAATGGTGGGCAGATTATGGATATGGTACTTAATAGTGAGGTGACATAGAAGTACCCTTTTAAAAGGTCATGCCTGCCTGAGTAGGGAGTGGTTTGGTTTATAACGATGGCAGAGTCTATTATCTAAAGTGGTTTCCATATGTGATGGAAAGTGTTGTCTCTGTAATGTTCCTGGAATAGAGATCAAAAAATTTCATTCTTTCTGGAAACTGGATTGTTCTTTTGAATACTTGAGGTGTTAAATAAGGCTCATAAAATTATGTTAATTCCCAACTTGATTTCTTAATTGACTCTACATCAGCTGATGGGAGTTTGTTCATGTAAACCCATTCAGTTTTAATGATCATGTTTATACCTTGCAACATGTCATTTTAAATAGACCAGAGTTTCATCAGAAAATGCGGATTTGCTGAAAAGAATTGCAGAAATATCCAGAATCTCCCTTTGCCTTGTGTTCTCCATACTCTTTAGGTCTTTTCTAAGCCCTGGAGAAACCCAGGAAATTTGTATTAGGCCTTTCCTTGTCCTGTTTCAAAAAGAGTGATGCAGCCACTTTTCTTGGCAATTGCTGTTCTTGGGAAATCAAAAAAACCACGTGAATGTTATTTTCTAACTTCAGTGTCCCTTTTATTTGATTTGTGTTCTGAGAGAGAGAAAAAAAAAAAAGAAAAAAGAAGCCTTATAAGAACAGTAAGAAATTTATCGGATGAATGTTGCATCCTTCACAACTTTTCAAGAGATTTTATCTTGTTGGTGATAAAAAATGATGGGTCTCTGACAACAATTCCGTAGGAATTTTTGTATCAGACAATGAGAAATGTGTCCTCTTTGATTTAATGGATACTTGTGCAGTAGATTTGGGTCTGCCTACCATGTGATTGGGAACTAACTTGTTTCTCTGCCAAGTTTTGGTATTGTAGGACAGCTGGGGTTACTCCTGACCCAGAGCTGCCCTGAAGGACAGTTCCATCACGCAGGCAGCTGCAGTGCCACAGAAGTTCAGTTAAGCAGACTTTTTCTTTAAAATAACTTGGACATGCAGAAAAGAATCTGTAAAAATAAGATTCACATGTACAAAATGATCCCACGTCTCCTTAACTTTCATCAAGTATGCTTTACACGGTATTCCTCAAGGATATGAAAAACACAGTGTCTTCAGTTTCCAGACGTAACTGTCAACTTAAGCAGTCATTCCACTGTAGCAGCCTCAGACTTATTCGCAAAGGCAGCAGACACATGCAGGCTTTTACAGTCTTTTGAATTTTTAAACAATATTGGTTTAATGTAATCAGCTAAAACAAATCCACAGTGCTACTCTAGTGATATGAATAATATCTGAAATGCAGAAACAGACTATGTTCAGAATGGCTGAAATATTTTACTTTCTGATTGGCTTTGAATGATATATTTATAGAATTAATTTCCTTTTTTTTCTCCTTAATAATTTCTGTTTCAGAATAATAAGAAATCTCTGCAGGCAAGGTACTTCTAGAAGATTATTGCACTGATCAGGTGGTTGTATGTACTTGACTTTCAGTGCCATGTGACAACATACCTGAAGAATAGACTTAATCCTCTAAAAATGCACAAATTTTTTTGCGTCTAATGCTTTGAATATCACCTGCTCCCTGCTTTTCACACCATAAGAAATTCATATACTTGCTATATACTTAACTCTTCTTTTGTAGAATGACAACACAGACACTATACCTACTGCAGTTTTTTGATTCAGCATAGGATAGTAATTTTATGGCAGACAGAATGAAGCTAGGATAAGGTGAGGAGCCAAATTCTTGAGGACAAAGGGAGAATCTCCTCATCTGTTGCTTTATGGTGCCGTGCTCCACACTTTGTGCAGATCCTTCTGCCTCGTGGGCAAAGAGCTTTGACTGCTGGTTCAGAAGCAATAGGAAATCATGGAGCAGTATTTGGGTTGGAAGGCAAATGGCAGTGGAAATTTTCTAACTAGGAAGTTTGCATGGTAGATTCTTATTCACAAGGTCATTTTTCTGCCTGTGTGTGACTCAAGTGCTGTATGAAGCCAGCTCAGGGGATAGTAGGTGTCAGAGCTAAAGCTGTATTTGAGAGCCTGGAACACTAAGGCAGTGTATAATATTTGCTGAGGGACACTGGTGCTTTGATTATATGTCACAGGAGGGTTATGCATACTGGCAGCCTGGAGGGTTGTGCCACACATCTTCCCCAAATGGGATCTGTGTGCAAAGGCTCTGTAAAAGGAAGGATGGTTCCTCGGCTGCCTGTGTACATTAGTCCGTAGTTTTAAAGCGTTCCTCCATATACAGAGTGCAGCAGTGCAGAACAACGTATCAAATCCTCTAGCACAGAAGGATCTCTCTATTTGGAGGGAAGCGAGTACAGTGAAACCGGGTGAGCAGCGACATGACCAGCTGAACATTCCCTGCTATTTCTAAGTGTCAAAGTGTGCAGCTTTTTTCCCATTTGTTTCTCCTAAGAGAAGAGTGATGCAGAACAAGAATATTTGTTAAAAAAATCAAATGCAGAATGCTACAGTGAACAACCAACTCACACAACTTGCTAATGTCTACAACAAGCACCGAAGAACTTTTAAGGATGTTCGTGCTTGTATTGCTGTCATTTATACGTTGGTGTTGTGATCAGCAGGCTCGCTGTGTCCCATTAGACTCTATAAAACTAAACCAATTTCACTGAAATAAGACATATGCCAAATGATAATAGGCTAACAAAAGGTAGTGTGGTTTTGAGTTTTAAAGATAGGTTTTCTCATGTACTAAATAGCTGCAATGCACAGCTTAGAAGCAAAGTGAAAGAAGGCTTTTCTGTCAGTTTGTGTTTGGGATGAAAGAGAAAGAACAGAAGATTATGTTTTACAGATTAGTCCACTCACTGCTTAATGATCTGGGGAGTCTACATCTGCTCCTCTATTGCTGACCAGCTAAGAGACCTCAGTGGAGACAACCACAGCCCTCAGTGAAAAGCCCAGGTTCACAAGGGTGTTTAGAATCACAACTGCCTTTGAAACCAGCTTAGCTAAAAGGAGTTAAAAGTTGTGATGCTGCTGAAGATGTCGGCTGTGCATCTTTATGCTTAAAGTATTGAACCACATCTGTTTCACTGTGATCCAGGGTTCTTTTATCAATGGCAGTCTGCTCTCACCTTAACCCGCTAGTTAAACATCCTTGCTCACGTGTCAAACAGCAGCATGCTAATTAAAAGTGGAAATAGATGTCTGTGGAGGATTAGAAAAAGGAACTTTAAACTAGAATTCAAACTTTATTTTCTGCTCATCAGAACTTCACAGATCATTGAGTTCAGATTCCTGCCCTCTGGTGCAGGGGAATCCTACAAAATGATGCATTTGCTGCTAGTTGCTCTAAATTTTCCCAGATTTTATGTAGCATTATTCACTTTCTTTACAACATATGCTAAAAATATTTTATGCAATACATGATTTTATAAAAAATATCCAAAATAATAATAGGTGAGAGATGAAGTGTTGCAGCAGTCTTACACCCAGTACTGCTACTTTATTAATGAATTTATAAGGACCAAGATTAAATATTTATAATGTTTATTCTGACTTGATGTGCTGATATTAATCACATTCTTATGTGATAAGGCTGGACCAGAAAACACATATATCTATATAGATACACCACTCTTTAAAATTCTATTATACTCTACCCAATTACTTAGTAAATATAATACGTTACATACGAAAAGATGAAGAAAGAAAACATTGTGACTGGGAAATAAAAACCCAGCACTTTCTCCACTAAAGTTGTACTAGGACCTTCTGCAGATAAGCAGCAGCATTGATCAGTTGTGGTGTCCTTAACCCTAGGAGATGATGTTGGAACACTTCACTTCTGCTCTTATGAAGGTCGTGAGTCACATGTATAAGTTCTTGATATCACCTTTGTCTTTTTACCAAATGAGTCATTTTACATATGCTGGATGCCACTTCTTTTTCTCTTTGTTATGCCCTAAAAGCAATTATAGCAAACTCTCAAGGTTACTTTCCTTTAGTAATTGACTGTTTGTATTTAGATGCTGGAGGCCTTTGGCTTCATCCTGTGCCTTGTATTTTCAAGGACTCTGGTATCATCTTGTGCTTATACTCCCAGGATCCCTACTTTCAGTTGTGGAAAACATGTTATCAGTTTTATTGAAATGCTGGTGGCTCTCTGCAAATATTCAGTGTGCTGCTTTAGATGATATGCTAGACTGCAGCTGAACAGACTTTGTCAGGACTCTACTAACTTAAAGTAACTGAATGTGTGATCCTCTTTTTAGATAATACTTTCTCCCATCAGATGGGCAATTTCATTATGTTTTTCTCTAAGAGGTGGTATAATTTTGCACACTTGTAGTCACTGAAATTAGCATACTTGTTAGAAAGAAGAACCTCAGTCTATTCATAAGCCAATTTCAATATACAGTTGTTACTGATTATGTCCTTCTGGGACATAAGCATGTTTCTTCTGGGTTCCTTGCTGCACTGCAAGTGTCAGATTCACAGTGTTGTAACTTGCCAGTACCTTTGTGATATTTCTACAGTAACTTCAAATCTTCTAGGAATTACTTTATATTCTGGTTTGGTGGGTGTGCATAGTGAGAACAGTGATATGAGATCTGTGAAGACATGCTTCGAAGAGCACCTCCTGGTTTGTACAAATAGATGATGTCAGATCATTTTATGTAAGAGGCCACAGAATACCTAGACAAAACTGCTGCTGTCATCCAAACTAGAAAGGTGCACATTAATGATAACTTCTTATAATTTTGACTTTGAAGATGGTGTTTTATGTTTTCCTTTGGTTAGGGACATTTAATTATAGTAGAGATCCAGTTCTACAATAGTTAGTTGAAAAACCCTTATGTTGAAATGTTGACTTTCCTAAACACTCTAAAATCTGCACATTAATTCTCAAATCACCCTGTAAATTACTGTGCCAGATGGAGAAACAGAGTTGAGGTTTTAATTTGCTGGAACAAGGGGCTTCTTAAACACATTCCTTTCAGTTCAGTATTTTTTAACATTCTTTCAAATTTGTTTGTACATCTCTAGAGATAAATCATCTTGTCATCCTACCGTCCACCAAATTAATTTCTCTTGTTTGATTTTAGTGTCAGCTTTCCTAGGATTCTGGGCAGTTATTGGAGTAGCTGTATTCAGCTGATATCCTCTGGCTGAATCCAGGCAAGCTAGAATTTTTTTTGTGTCTTGAGTTAGAAGAAGTGGTTAACCCCCATTAGCTTAATCGGTGCAAATGTTTGTGCTTGAGAATCAGCTCCGGTGCAGCTGTCCCTATTACCAGTTGGTAATTGCTAAATCAAGGCTATCCCGAACTCTGAACAGTGCCTAAGGGTTCCTAGAAATGAAATGCATATAATGGCAGGCAACTGTACCCAATAAAGTAATCCTTTCCCATGTGAATTCGAACTGTAAATTATATCCATCATTCATTTGGAAAGCAAGACAAGTTTTAAAGTGTGTTGTTTATCTCAGTTGCTGTGTGGTTTTAAAACTAATCTGCCTCAAACTAATGCTGTTCCACGAATGGAGTCTTTTGAGATTTTCTCCTTGGTTTATAACCTTCCCCCTTTGGTGCACTTGTCAGAGATTTAGTATAGTTTATTGCGCTCTTATACAGGCCCTGCTTCAGGCTTTTCCTCAAGTCTGCTGGATAGCCATCAGCAGGTCACTTTTACTCCAGCAACTTGGCTTTTCTTTCTGTTAATGAGCATACCAAAGCCAACACTGTTGTAAGATCTCCTGGAGAAAATGGAAGTTTTATTTAACAACGGAATGTTCTGTAATCTGGCTTGCTACACATCTCCTGAAATCCATCTGTATCTTTCCTTCTACACTCTGAATTTTTCCTGCTGTATTCATGACACTGAATCTGAGAGGACTGCAGAAAGCTACAAGATCTAGAGTCCTGGCATGACATGAAGTCAATGAACTGAAGTAGTCCCCTCCAAAGGAGAGGATGACATACCAAAGGTGTATTTATTATTGCCCTGAAAGCTTCTAAATTAATGGTTTACCAAACTGACTCCTTGATATCACATATCTCCAAATAAGAATCTACAGCTTGTGTAATGCCTGTCTCTGCCACAATTCTTCAGCAGGATGCCACTGAGAACTCATAAATTCAGGGTTAAGGATGTGCTCAAATGCCATGTTAGCTTACTTCCTGGGTCTTCTTGTTAGTCTTGGAATCAAGTAAAGGTCATTAGAGAGTGTCAGCATTTGTTCCCCCATCTTTTGTTTATCTGTATGTTCTTGTATTTCATTACAGTAAATATTCCTAGTAACTCTGCCTTCTGATAAAATAATATTTGCTTTATGATTGTCTGAGAATACCTAAATCTGTTGTGTATAATCACATTTGGGAGGACATAATTTGAGTTTAAGGGAGTTATTTTTTCCCCCAGCAGATGTATAATTCAATTAACATTAATGTTAAATCTAGCTATCACTTTACCTCTGCTGCACTGTGCAGGTAATTACTTTCTGGTTAACTTAAATTCTTTTGTAGCTGCAATGATGAAGTTATTTTTAATGTGTCTGGAATACTAAGTCTTGTTTGTAGGACTAGTGAATTCTATGTCTGATTCTGTGCATTCCGGCTTTAGACTGCTTATGAATTGCCCTAAATAGGATGTCTCTAACCCCAAATACAAGGAATCCCACAGTAGTATTGGGGAGTTACTCACACTGAAGCTAAGAACAGGTGTAAGCGTCTCCATGACCCTGTTGATGTGCATGGTAATCACCAGACATCAACTGAAATCAAACATTTGATCTTTATGGTATTAGAGGTTTTGAACTGGAATACAGCTATGTATGCCTTTATGTCATGGTACTGGGTGGTGGAGGGAATAAAAGGTGCATCAGTAAGCTTGGTAGGGTACTATGAAGTGCTTTCTGCCTGCTCTGGTTGAGAGGAAAAGGGGTTTGTATATGAAATGTCTTCTCCTTGTGCACTGATTTAAACAAGATCTTCTTGGACCCCTTCTTTCCCAAGACAACTTGCTAGTTGTATCTAATTCTGCTTGTTAGTTGAACCTAGTTCTTCCCAAAAGTTAATATTTCAGCTGCCAAGGTTTGCTGTAACGGTGTATTGACAAAAAGCCAAGGACTGTCTGAGTTGTTGTTGTTGTTGTTTCTATGTCTATTTCCATTTCTGTTTTTTCCTGGTATCCTCAGAAGTGCTTTCAGAACAGGGAGCTTCTTTTAAAAAGCCAGTTGACATGTAAAAGCCACAAAATATACACTTAAAGGTCCAAGCCCAGTTTATTCTCTGATAAGTGGTCCTTTTGGGAAAATCAATTACAATGTCAGGATATAAAGTTCAGTCATGTCTTCTGAAAGGTCAAATTAAAGTGAAAGGTCATACTCAAATTTATCTCTTCTCAGAGAATAAATATTTTGAGTCTAGAACTATCTTGGCCCAGTACCTCTCCATATATTTCTATACCTGTACACACATATATATTTATGTTTATGTATACATACATCAAAAATGCCCTGTTGAATGCATTCTGTCATGGCAAGCTGATCTTCAGCTACTCAGATTTATGATTAGTGACATCTTGAAGGATATATAGATGTGTTCCTGTGAGGGCATAAGATGACAGATCTAGCAGGAGCTGCTATTTTCACCTTAAAAAGCACCTAAAATTCTCTTTGAGAAAGAGAAGCAGGAACAAGGAGGAAAAGTAACCTTGGGGTGGCTTTTTCACTGCAATTACAAATAATGCATGATAATAAGTCCATTAACTAAGCTTAAAAGAGCTTATTTGCTATAACTCTGTATTGTACTTAGCTGTGGAATTAAATTCTGATATCTCTGTCCTTTACCACATAATGGAACATAAGGTTGTTCTTAATTGTTTCTCTCAGAGTAGCTTTGCAGATTTTCCTTTCAAATTTAAAGTTTATCTGCTCCTGCATGAAAAAAATAAATCAAAACAAACCACATACTGAAAAATATGGATCCCTCACATTTCTTGGTTTAAAAATCTCAGTATGATGGTCTTGGTCTTTGTTTTTACGGTCTCTAGCTTCAAATTTCTATTGCAGAGAATTTTCTTTAATGTGGGAATGAGTAGGTGAAATGAAATGATTTGTTAAGTAGGAAGTCAAATAGTAACCGTAGTAGTCCCCTGTGGCCTTGAATTTGTAAGTTCCTTATAATCAATAGCACTGTGTAGTCTTAGCTGAATGTTTCCCATGCTCGCTGCCTATGCAAGTTAATCCATTGGCAAACTTGTGCAGAACAGAGGGGAAAGTTAGGCAGCTGATGGTGCTCAGGCTTTTGTAAATCTTCAGTCAAAACCCACTTTCTTTTTCTTTGTTTTTCTTCCCCTAGACTTTCAATTTCATAATTTTAGGTAGCTCCAAAGAGTTTATAAGTTTCATGCTTAAATTCTGTGTACTTTGTTAATAAGACCTGCCTCTTGTTCACTTGCTTATTTTTAATAGTGGATATCTCATCCATTACAGGTCCTAATTAAATATATGTAAACTTTGCCCTCAGTACCAGTAAGACTGATGCTGGATTGAAGTCTAAAATGTGGGTGTGTGTACATGGGTTTCTTTAGAGTTACTGCTTGTACTTGAGAAGAGCATACACATCATTTTGAAGACAGTGTGTGGTCCGTAGGTGAGACATGCTACTTGTGAATGTTGGGATTTATGAGCTCATTTCTTACTGAGTGCATGTTTGTAGTTATTCATCTACGCCGATTCTTAGGGAGAAATGCAGAATGATTTTGATCCTGTTTTTAGGTGGTTTTCTTCTCCTCATGTATCATTGTGCACTAAGACTCATAGAAGTTCCTGTCAAATCGCATCACCCTGAGAGGAGGGTATGATGCCGTGGTACATTCAGGGGGGGTGAAAGAGATTTAGTAAAACCTTTGAGTAGAATACTAAATTTCAGTTCAAATGTTTAAAAAACACTTTGCTGTGTAATAGCTTCAGTAGTAATCCCATGATTTTTCTTATCAAACTTTGGAACAGGAAAGCCCTTGAGCTTTTAGAAGAATCGTCAGACCCTTTTTTTCATTCCTGACTCTGAACATGAGTAGAGCTTCACAGAAGCAAAGCCAGTGTGGTAGGAAGTAGAGAATTTGAAGGGAACAGAAGGCTGATTTCTTTTATTGCTACATTACTTTATTTAACATAAATATTCCTTGACTAATCAGGAAATGATTAAGGCATCCCAGATCACTGAAAAGTTTTGTCACCATTATCATTTGTAAAATCTAACTGAATATAATTTTACAGAAAAATCTTTTTTCCTTCACTTAAAAAAGAATAAAGAACTCATCAACTAATCCAGCTAACACTTCATATTTCACTCCTAAACTGCTCTAGTAATCAGTTATCATGCCATGCTTCATCCTCATGGAACCTAACCCCAGGGCAAAGAGAAATAATCCATTTCAATTTTAAAATCCTCCTGAAAGTAAGTGAACTTGATCCAAAGGCTAGTGAAATAATTAAAAGGACTTCCTTTAGCCTTTATGTGGATTTTGGGTTAGACTCTTTTTTAAGAAATAAAGTATTTAATCTGATTAATAGACTATCCCCTTTTTACAGCATAGAATGTAAGACGGAACTGAAATAACTTCATTGTAATTCCTAAAGAACAGCAAAGGTCAAGGTTTTCAGGGGTTTTGCTGGGCCAGTTTTTCCTTGGACAATTTTCAAAGCTCTGTTACCTTTAACATCTTTGCAAATATCTGTAAGTGGGCTATGCAGTGTTGCTTTCTTAATGCTCCCAGGCAGAGCTGCTTACTACCTTTGCTCTCTTGCAGTAGGAATCAGAAATGTTAAGCAAGAGGTAAAGGTGGATATTAAAAAGCTGGCCAGTGGCCAAGTTGAAGTAGCATAGCACTTTGGGGAAATAGAACATGTTGGACACTTTAGGTGTGTATTAGCCACACAAGAGGAAACAGCTAGATATGTTAGGATGTTAATTACTATGAGTGAAACAAAACAGAAAAGATGTTGTAAAATTAGCCTACCTGTCTTTTGAGCAACTGAAACACTGATACAGATTGTAGAAAATAATTGTTTATAATCATTCATGGTAAAAAGCAAGCTAATTATTTTAATTATTACATTTATCCCAGGGATATTAATTAGATACTTTTTAAAATCCAGTTTTAATACACAATATCGTATCAAGAGTCACAGTTCTGTGGATTAAAATATTACTTAAAGTTTAAGTTCCATATTACTTAAAGTTTAAGTTCCACTTCAGTACTCTGGCCAAGCCAGAAGTATGGCGACATGTATCTTATTTCATGAAAGGACTCAGAAACTAAGCCAGATCCGCAGAGACTTCAACAGATTCAATATATTTAATTTCAAACGCATGATACTGTAGACTATGGCATAACTGGCTCTGAAGATGCCTAAATAACCCTCCCATTAAGTTTTTAACATGTCTATGGTCATGCCAAAAACTACTTCATATTCCTTGGGGATGATTAGGCAGAAACACAGACAGTGCCCTGCTTAAATCCCCGTGAAGGTTTCTTGGTAGAGGTTCTCAGGGTGCACCTGGTAAAGAATCACAGACTAAAGAATCACAGACTTGACCTCCAGCTCCGCATTTTTTAATTTGCATCCTAAAGAACTGCTTCACTCCTTCCATATATATGATGTAGTGGCTAGAGAACTTGTCCAGCAAATGGGAGATTTGAATTTGTTTTCCTTGCCTGCCAAAGAAAAGGCAAAGAGTGTTTAAAACCATGGCTTCTTAGGACAGAACTATATTTAGTAAGGTTTGCTTGAGGTTTTGAAAGAAATATGTATGCCCATAAGAGAGGATAGGCAGAACTTCCAGTGCTTTCTTGAGAGACAGCACTGTTTCCTGTCTCTTACCTTCTGCGGAATCATTTGTGTCCAGAGCCTTTCTTTATTTGCTAGATTCCAGCGGCTTCAAGCTTTTGGATTTTGGATATTGTTTGCAGAGTTTAACTCTCCAGATAAAAGATACCTCAGTGCCTAACAGAACTTACTGCAACTTAGTCTAAGCACCTACAATTAACATACATAAAGCTGTGACTAGCTGAGGTGACTTGAATCCGTTACTAGATCTGGCCTGCAGCAATTATTGAAGGGGGAATTTTCCCAGCAAGAATGTCAGATTGCTATGGGCATCATGCAGATCCTAATGATTACAAGGAGCTAAGATTTCCTGTGCATGTTAGTGCCCTGTTGATTCTAGCCTCAGCTTTCTGCAGTTGATTTCCCAACATGTATGCTGGAAATTGTAGAACAAAGCTCTGCTCTTACTCTGCTTCTATCTCTTCTGTAAACCAGAGTTGTTAGCTGACTTTTCCATCCATGGGTGGCAGGCATCCAGCTGTCTATCTCAGATGCACAATTTGTTTAATGTGACATGGGTAAATGCATGCCAAGAGAACCTTAATCTCAGAGGATGAGCCTTTGCTGACTATTGTCCCAACAAAAGCTTGCAAGGACTACAGATTTACAACTGGACTGATTTGCTGACTTCATTAGAAAAAGATGCATGAACCTCTTACAAGCTTAAATCTATGTGCAGTAGAACCAAGGCACCAGGAGTTGTTTTGCATGTGGCAGAGCTTCAGAATATCACGATGACAGAAGTCTATTTGATTAAAAGATTCAGGGTTCCTTAGATATTTATGAAAAAAAGCCTATCAAGAAATTCCTTTTGAGAATTAAATAGAAGAAATGGACAAGTAACAAAAAGTTAACTATTTGTTTGACTAAACTGTAATTTCCCTGCTTGGACTTTTATATGCAGGTCCTTAACTTCAGGACATTCCATACTTGCTGAAATGCAGCACGTATTATCTTATTGTTGGGTTAATGGAATTATAAGTTTTTTGAAACATGGATAGTGTTTGTTGTTATCTGCCTGAAGCATACTATGCAGACAGACTTTCCTTATGGCTAGCCATCCTCCATTAAATAAAAAGCATTTTGATATGTATATATGGTATTTTATAATTATTTCATCACTTTGTGGAATATAACTCTGGAGCACACCCCTCAAAGTTCTGTTTCCTGTCAGCCAGTGAAATCACCTAATTATCTGATAATTTGAGATACTTCATCACGTATATTTCCCCCTCATCAAGGTTTAATTCTGTTAGGCTCCACTTACACATTTCTGACTAATTGGACAGGATGTCCTGATAGTTAAACTTCTTCAGAACCAAAGTTATAATTTAGGGCTGGAAAAAGGCTGCTTTATGTCAATTTGTGATTCATTAAAACACAGGAATTTTGAAGTATTGGTTAATAACCCATTTCAATCCTTGCATCAGATACCACAAAATTAATTTTTTTATATTGTTAATAAGTCTATATAGAAAGATTCTGAGACACACTCGTGCAACTGTGTGCTAAGTTAGTATGATCCATTCCAGACTCCCACAACAGAAGAGATTATGAGAGACAATAATTACATTAATTCATGTGAATGTTTTGGTTCTGTGAAATGAGGCTTCGTGGTCACTGGAGCTTCAGCAGTAGCTGAGTAAAGGAGATTTTCCTTGGTGTCTTCAGTTCTTGCATCTTGCACATCCATTTGTGCTACCAAGAGTCTGACATAAAGGTACCTTGGGCTTTTTAGGATGAAGTTGAAAGCAATGGAGAACTGCTGGAGATCTGTGAAGGAAAATGCAATGCAACTGAAAAGCATTGTTGGGTCATGTTGCAGTAGTGTGATCCCACATGTGGGTGGAGGCGAGAGAAAGAAATTGTTAAATTTATTGTCATACTGTTTCCTGAACAATTAAAGTTAGCCTGTTTGCTTAAAGCAAGGTACACTGCAAAAGCTGATGAAACATTCACCTCAAATCAAGCATTCCCGAATGAGATCACCATTGTTTGTGGAGGAACTTATGAAAAGTTTGGAAGTCATTTACCCCAGACTTTCAAAGGTATGTAGATAGCTACTCACACTAACTCCAGGGGAGGTTGAGTTCAGTGCCTTTTGTGTCCTGTCATTACGTATTGCTGAAAGAACTATTGGTATACCAAGGTCTACAGGTAGTCTGATAAGCCAATATATGTACAAGTTAACTCAAATGTTTGTGATAATTTGCAAATAGGAGCTAGCAGAGTAAAAGGACCAAATGGGAAAGGTATTTCATTTGAGGAGCTGATAAGGATATAGCATTGCTGTGTTTCACTGCTCAGCATGCAAAACATCTGTTTAATTCCTTTATGTTTTGATTGTCCTTGTGGCTAAAAATCTGACATTCATAAAATTTTGCTAGGCAAGTCGATGCTAGTAAAACGTTTCTTTTTAGTACCGTATACTGTAATTCAGTGTTTCCATTTGTTTAAGCAGCTGGCATAATAGAATAATTTCTACTCTGATGTCCTCCAGTTGTCCTCTGCTGAAATCTAAGCTATCATGCTGAGAGGCAGAATACAAAAGGTAATTTTCAGACAGATACAGCTCAGGAAACCTTAGACAAAACTGCTTTAAGTTCAGAATATATGCTTGCCAGAATTGTAACCTCAAAACTGTTGTATTTCACAATGAATAAATCAGTTATTTCTATTTTCTATGTACTGCTGCACTTACATATGTGAAAAGACATCTTTAGAATATTGATCTCTTTCTAGGTGAAATGGAGACATCACTTCAACCTTCAGTATGCTGCCTATCTGTATTTGCCTTTGTGTGTGTGTTTGTATATACATAAGCACTCTCTTCCCCTCCCTCCCCCCTCTCCCCTACCCATATGCAGAAAGTGATTGTTAAACCTGTAAGAAAATAAAAGCAGATCTGCCACTTTGATGCATATATCGATTTAATTTTGCTGTAAATGCGGTCTGGGGTGATTTTGGAACTTAAAATGAAAAATTCATTACATTTTGTAATAGAATAAGGGATTTTTTAATTATGATTTTAGGAACAGGACAAAATTGCTGCTAGTATTATTACAAAATGAAGGCCAAGGCATAAAAAGGTACTGAATAGATAGAATTGGAGATAGAAAGCCTTTGCTTTTCTAGAGATGAGATTATAATTCCAGCATAACAGCTGTTACATTGCTGAAAAAGGTTCCATCACCAGAAATCACATCAATAAACCAAGCCAGTTTAATAGGATTCCTGGAAGAAAGAAAACATAGATTGTTTGTCAAAGCTACGTTTCTGCTTTCTTATTGATTACACAGAGGATCTGTGTTTGGGTTTTATTTTTTACTTTTTGAAAGATGCATGTTGGAAGAGCCATTGTTTTTTTCTATGAGCAGAATCTGAGCACAGTAGATATCTTCATGACTTTTCTTTCAGAAAATTAAATAGCTTTGAAATTTCAAACCTTAAGTGACACTGTGAGACTGAGAGATTACATGTAGCACCAAAAGAAAAGACAGAGCCAGGACACTCTTTATGGTGCAAAAGAAGGATATGCAGAAGGTATCTCAAGTACCCCATGTCAGATCCTGGCCTCTCTTCACCAAAGTCTCAGACAAAAGTACAGCTTATACCCTACTTTGAATATTCTCACAGCTTTCACAGCTATACAGTGGGAGCAAGAAAGGTGAGGCAGAAGTGCAAAAAAAACCCTTTCATCCTTTCATATTTTCTATCAAAATATCCTAGGAACTACCTGCTTGGACTTTTCACAAGGATTAATGCAGCTAAACAGAATCATTTTACCACCTGGTTCTCCGCATGATTTTGTGTATGGAGATTCAAAGCTTTTTCTCTGATTTAAAAAAGACATTGTGTAGGATTTTTTCCTTACTATTTGTTCTTTAACTTTGAGCTCTTACAATCAAAAGAGAAGAACGTAGATAAGTGCATAAAAGTTGCTTTACACACAGGATCAGAAGTATTTGAAATTTGAAAGAAACCTTTAGCCAAGAATTTTTTCCAACAAATTGTGTGTAGCAGGTATATCTGAGTAAAAAGATGTTGCTTCTGAAGGGGAATGTGTATGACCCCATTTTGTGTCCAAACCTTCACAAAAGCATGCTGGAAGAAATGCTACCATCCAGCCACAGAAGTTGATACTCATATATTGTACAAAAGGACAAATACAAAATATTTGGGGGGAAAATGTTGCATAAGCATAAACAGAAGCAGAAAATATAAACTGAAAAAGGTGTATTGAATGAAGTATTTACTGCAGCATAATTGTCCAATGCTACTGTGACTGCTGGTTGCCTTTGTTGCTTCAGGCTATTTCTGCTAAGTATGCAGATAGGCATCTATAGGCAGCATCTATAGGGTTGGTAAACTTGCTATCACATAAATTTTTCTCTAATGTAGTCTAAATGTCAACAAGATAAGCACATTGAGTTTATTTTCAGTTTTGAAATCTGATAAAAACAACCAAATCAGGAAAGCAATCAACAGAGAAGCAGACATGTAGTCAACAGTTTATGTCTTAGCCCAAAAAAGTATGAAGTGCAAAATTCAAAAGGGAGAAAGATTCATGAACATTTAGGAAATGCTGAGGTCATGCTTGTACTTCCTTGTTTTCACAATATGCACTTTGAATGTCTCCATAAATTTGAGTCCGCCCTTACAGAACAGATGGCTAAAAGAGATTTGCACCAAAACCTCTAGATTTATGCTTACCAATTGCTGAACTCAGAAGTACTGAAAGATTTGTCGTTGTAGTTTGACTTGAATGGTTATGTCAGTTCCCATCAATACAACTAATGTTTGTGCAGTGTGAGCTTCGGCATGAACACGAATAAAGAACATTGTGTATTGGGGCTATCTGAAAGCCATTATTGTGGAGTGAGAGAGGAAGAACAGCTGTTACCACTCAAAGGGAACTTCTATTACTGGCATCAGTGTAATGGGACAAGGAATTCCCCAGAATTTGTTTTCCTGAGCAATAGCAGTGGCACAGAGGTATAGGGGATTAGTGAAGGAATGAAGAAATGAATGGGGGAGACCTTGGCTCTGTCTCTGCCAGATCACTGACAACCAGTGTGGGGCAGCTGGTGGTTCTGCATAAAGACAGAAAAAGGCAGAGGCATTCATCAGGGTGTATGTCAGCTTCTTGCTATGGAGAGAGACACCTGTAAGTGTTACATGCTTATGGTATCTGCTGATGCATACATCTGGATGTGATCCTTGTTTCTGTTTCATTGCACACAAATCAGATTAAAGTTAAAATCTAACCACTATGGAATGAGTACTAAACAGCAGAGTTTTCATTCTGCTAATCTGAGTTTAGTCAACTGGACTGTTGTGTTCCTCCAGCCTTCAGTAATTATGATGGTTTATTTTAGCTTTTGGATATTCAGTATCCTTAAAAGCCATGCAGTTGTTTTCTTTAGTTATGTTATGAACCGTACGACAGTTATGACAACAGTGATTCTAGCAAGCTGCCTTTGGACAGCAGCTGAAATGAGAATGATGCATGTCTGTACTTCAGATCATCAGGGCCTAGACCATGTAAAAGACTCAGCAATCACATTGGGGACTGAGGGTATTTCAGAGGATGAAGACCTCTTTGAATATGAATTAATTTAGCTTTTACCACCTTACTGTTCCTTATCGAGTAACATAAAAAGTCTAGTGATAAATTTAAACTGATTTTAAAAAGGCATGGGTGCAGTTTTCATCTGAATTTTACTGACTCTCTACCAGAGTAGGCTTACTGATTCTTTACTGGCATTGACTCAAGTAGTGTGCAGAAATTATCGCTAGAGAGATGCAAGAGGTTGTCTTTGCTGTTATTCACAGAGTAATCTTTACTGCGTTTAAGCAGAATCTCCAGAAGAGATTCATGTGGAGCTGAACCAGTGTATCCCAATTGTAGAAATGTGGAAGTTAAAGGTAGATACTTTGAGCTGTGTACAATACTTAGCACTTGTGAAACACACTAAAAAGTGGTGAACATTGATGAATTTGTGGGAACTGATGCAATATTTTCTGTTAAAAATGCAATGGACATTGGACAATGTCGCTTTATGGAAAAAGCACTGAACTGGATGATGACACAAACTTGGATTCAGTTCAAAGTTCTGTCTCCAATATACATGGTGAACTTAGGCAAGAGATCATGTACCCCATATGTGTTAAGTCTGCATATGCCAACTTTTCCTTTTGAAGAGCTTAGAAAAGCACTTAACTACATAAGAAGTAGGTATATTGTATATTGGAAATATGGCAAACACATGACACTTTATGCAGTTTGAGCTACAGACTAGTTTTTCCCTAATTTCTAGGGGTTTTTTGTTTGGGTTTGTTTGTGGTTTTTTTTTATTCTGGTGGCTAACATGTAAAACTGTAATTTTTGGGGTTTCAACTTCAACTTAGTGTCAACGTTTTCATTATATATAGGTCACAGCTTAAAGATTTTTTGATTTTTCTGTCTATGAGGTGGAATGATCTGGTTTAATTAGAGATGAACCTTAGAAAGCTTTTCTTAGAGCGGAGTGATTAAGTGCTTTGAATTTCTCAGATGTGTGCTGCCTTTTTGAAGGAGTGCATACTGTCTTAATAAAGACCAGGTTGCCGGAACTTATGAAGACTTTTTCCTCCCCACAGATGAAGTCATGCATGCAAAAATCTGGAGCCAATATACAGCCAGGAAGTAAGTTTGAGATGTAATTATTTCACGCTTCACCCTTTTGTTAGAAAAATATGGCACTTGTCTTTAGTACATTTAGTAACTTAACACATTTACAGTTGCTTAAGAACATTCAGTGTTCCACAGTGACACCAGTTTGATTCTACAGCTGCATCCCACCTGGGCAATAATAAATCAGTCATTTGAAATGTCACTAGTTGGTGGATTAGTCAGCGCTAAGGAAGAGTTCATGTGCTTGCAGGTGTGAGAGTTTATGAAGGAAATGTGTATGCTTGCCCTGTTCGTGTGCTCTTCCCTTTGCAACCTCAGCCAGTGTTGGAGGCGCTGCGATGAGCTAAATTAATCTGTGCTGTGACCTAGTGCTGCTACTCTCATTTACACTGTTATGTTCCAGGTGTGACTACAGAGATGGTTATAGACAGCCATGTATTCATGCTTCTTGTTAATGTTGATTTGGGAGCCCACCAGCCGCTGTGCAGAGCACAGTATAGTGCTGTGTCTGAATTAATAAGCCATGCTAAATTCAGCAGGCAGAGAGCCACACTGATGTGGCTACACAGTTTCCAGACTCAAGCTGGGTCATGATCTGCCAGATTGAGCACTGGCAGAGCTAACGGATGATTGTCTGCAACCCTTCGTCTGCATTGTTTCTTTCTTGGCAAACTGAGGAAGACAGTGCTGGATCAGATGGGTTTGTATTTGGAAGGTTCTCTTTCCAAACACGATGCGTTGGCTTATTTCCTCTTTCTGTCCTCTTCCAAAGGAAAAAAAAACTAAAAATGAACGAGGTTCTGCATAATCCTGAAAACCCATGTAACTTTATGAAGTAATCTGCTGTTTATCCATAAGATGCCTGAGATGCTAGATCTATATAAAGATGAACTATTGTAACAGAAGAGTTGTTTACAATGATCTAAGGGTATATAAATGGTGGGCAAATAAAAGTACATATTAGCGCGTAATGTGGTTGAAAAAGGTTGGTCATCTTTTGGCACATAAACCCTTCATCAGTTTGGATAGCTGTTTCTATTTCAGACACGGCAATAATTCAAGTGCCAAAAAATGTGTCTGTGTTTCTGTAAAAATATTAGCTGGCCCAATATGAAATCACAGTATCTTTTTACTATTGTCAGAGTGTACCTGGGTCAGGGATGACTTCAAGATTAACCTCTGTCTTCTTATCCATATGCCAACATGCAGCCACTTTAAATGTGCTTCTGTCAGTATTTTAACTTCTACTGAAGTAATCAACTATAAAAATGAGAAATTCTACACTTTTGCTGTTTTTATTAGAATCAACATATTACAGAATTCGTAATTACAAATTACAGCAGAAATTAATAGAACTTGCACTGTTTCATGAAACTTCTCAAAGTCACTATTTAATTTTTCAGGAGAAAGCAATGCTCATATTTTAAGAATATTCAAAAACTTTTAGACTTTTATATGTCTTCACACAGCATAAATGTCAGCTCTTTTCACCTAAAATACAGCTGTCCGGGGTATTAGCCTTCCAGGGCAATTTGCATAAGCCAAACAAGTATATTTTGAATACTGGCTATGGAATTTGCTAGGTCATGCTACAGAATGAGTTAAGCATAACCAGCAGAAATTTTGCCTCTTTCCACTACTGCCTGGTGAAAGATAAACCAGTTTCATTCTGATCTGTAGGTAATGACTACTTGTATAGATTTAGGTGAGTACTTCTGTCTAGAATCTGCTGGTATTCCAATTAATTTGCATCAGCTGAGTTCAGTGTGTGCTTATAATCACTTTAGGTTCAACACTTCTATTCACTGAATTCAGTCACAGAAATATTGGTATTTTATAAAAGCTTTCAAGAAATGAGGATAGAAAAGGAGATTGATTTTTTTTTTTTTTTATCTATAAGAAATTACTCTGGAGATTTTTTTCTCAAGGAAAATGCCCCTTTTCACAGGAAGAACGGATTATTGTGGTCCCACTGCCAGGAGTCTGATTGTTAAAGAGTTTTCATGTGGAATGTGAAACTGTCGAATATAGGGGCAAAATGCCTATAATTCCTGTCTTACATGGAATAACTGATGGCTTCTGAGGTGTAGCAGAATGATTGGCTTCATAGTATAACTGTAATGTAGAGGTATTTACTGAGTAAAGGACACAGTGACATTCACAAATTTATCAGTAGGGGCTACTATGCGACTCACAGAATAAACACATCAAGAAAAAAATAACAAACTGTCTCACAGAAAAGAGCATGTGGTGGAATTACCCCAAGGGACCTAAATATAGTGTTCTACCAGATGGACTACAGGAGAAACACCATCTGATTAGAACAATGTAGGCTATTCGATACCACTGTTCCTGTTCATGAACTTGTCTATGGTGGAATTTTTTTATATATTTCTCACTAGTGTGTTTAGGAAAAACTTCATGCATTGCTGTTTCCCCTTCTTCTGTCAAAGCTTAGGGAGAAATCTATTAAATTTAATAGAGCAGTTGCAACAGTGGTGAAAAGAGAAATTGGCTTGTTTTGTTTTGATTTATTTTTTCTTTGTGGTTAATGTCATGGTCAAATAAAAAATCAATTTCTCAGATATAAATATTGGCATCCTTCAGGCTCTCTCTTCCAAAGCCCAATTGACAAAGAGTATAGACTGCTTATGGTCTTCTTCAAGACAGTTGGAGAGCTTTCTTCTTAAGAGTTCAAATCTCTGCCTAAAATCACACTACATAGATTACCTGCAGTTCGTTTTGTGGTGGCACTATAAAAAATATGTTTTAATTGAAGTGTTTTAATTTTCAACCTGCTAATCTTTAAATATATGCAGCACTACACAACACAAGTGCGGAAAATTGCATACCTATTTTTGTCATTAAATTTGGCTCTGCCTAAGCTATTGAACTAAGTGAGCTGGATTTAATCTAATCTTTTCAAGTTTCCGGAACTTCTTCTCAAACAAGAGAGTGGTTATCATGCGTAATTGTTTCTCCTTTGTAGTGCTCTTCATTACCTTTGTTTGCATTCTGCCTTTTACATGGCCTAAATTCCCCTTTAATTATCAAAAATCATTTCAAAAGGGCAGGAAAGCTGCAGTAAGAAATATGTGTTTGATTTGATACCTGCTTGGACAGGTCTTAATTCTGTATAAAAATCTCTCAATGAAATCAATAGAAGCTGTTGGTGTGCAGAAAATGACACCCCAAACCCCGGTGGCTTTTTGAAACTTTTTGTGTTTTAAGGGCTAAAATTTTGTTGCCTCTGGCTGGGTGGTTGTGCACATTGAGAGCTCTGCTTGTGTTGTCTGGTCAAGCAACCGTCCACCTCTGAACCTCCAGTTAACAGCATATGGCTTCAATCACAGTTGCTCCCTATGACGCATGAGATTGCTCAGACAGCCCAGCCAGGTACTGGCTAGTGCATAGCTCATAGCTGCAGGTGCTCCAAATCACTGCTGCAGCAGGTTTGGAGGCACCATCGGTTACAGCCCCCTGCCAACCTGCTAGTGATGATGATTGCTCTGGTTTAATGCCTTGGGCTTAGCTTATTTTCAAATGCTTACATGCTACATGCTTTGTTTTAATTAAAACACTCACACAGTGAGGAAAATTCACCCTTTGGCGCTAAATTACTCTCAGAGATACTATAAGAGTAAATATGCATTAATCTTCTGTAGTGAGGGGAGTTGTACAGTTAGCATCCTAAGAGCCAGAGCTGCAGATCAGGAGTCAGTGGCAGGAGTTCTGTGCTGGTGAAATTCAGCACATATAACTGTTTTGTGGGAAGTTTTTCTTTAACTGTGAGAACTGGAGGGGCTTTTGCTGAGCAGCAGGTTGTGGAGTTGGAATATTGGTCCTGGGAAACAGAGGGCACTGCTAACACACCCTGTTGCTGAGGAAAATGAGAACAGTCCTAAGCATATACACTTGCCTCCAAGTTTGTGGCTGGGCCACTGTTGCTCTGGTTGTCATTGCTACACTGTAGGACCTTTTCCTTTTGGAAGAAGATGTTTTCTGAGTTTGATTTGGACTTTCATTTAACTGTAGAGCACAGACGGACGCAGTCTGGATTCAAATAGAGGCATAATACACGATTTGTACTAAATTATTCTTGAGTAAATAAACTGCAAATGAATCCTATGAATGCACATTACTACAACCATTACATATTCTCTCAGGAGAAGGAAACAGGAAAAGGGTGATTGTTGAGCTGAATTCAAGCTTCTGATCATTGATGTGATATTCAAAACAACAATGCTCAGGTGCATTGAGATACCAGTGACTTCTAACGTGGGTGCTTGATTCTTGCTGGAGCTAGTGGGAGCTGCTCATGTGCAGGAGTAGACCTGATTATGCAAATGATAATGAGCTCTTGCCATGAAAGCTGAAATTTAAGACAGGCTTTGTTAGATTTGTAGTTGAGAAATGTATGTGTTTTGCATCTGGAAGAGCAAGACTGTGTCTTTTTATCCTGTAGGTACTCACCCTAAATTGAAGGGAGTGGTAACTAGTTGTCATCTCTCACAAGTGGGGGAGACATTTCTTTTTGCTACCAATAAATGCACTTTGCTGTTCTTTCTTTTTGTTTATATTTTTTTTTCCTAAGTCTTCTTAGTCCCCCTTTCTAAAAAGCAGTATCATGACAAACATTCTGAGAGTGTTTTGGTGGTGCCTGGTTAGAAGACGCAAATTCAGAAAGTGAATGCTTTGAATGTATAATTCAGCTGGAGTTTCTGATTTAGAGGCATTAACAGCTTACTACAAACTGCTATGAACTACTTTCTGTGAAATGAGAATCAGTTTCTTGGGATAATTCTGGTTATAGTTTCGGTTTCTTACATTGCTTCACAAGAACTATAGATATTGAAAACAAATAAATAAATCACTGAACAAAATATTGTCTGAATTTTTGCCAAAACTTTCCTTAGAATTATCCTAACTAGCCATGTGTCTAGAGCAAGAGGAGGCCCTGAACTTCATTTAACCAGGCACTGTTCAGCTATCCAACGGTGATTTACTTTGTCTGCCTCATGTGATTATTGATACAAATTAGAAATGTTCCTGTTGATTTTTAATTCCTCTTGACCTGTGTAAAAACCCAGTCAGTCACCTAGAGGTGAAAGGTTACTTACCTAGTTAGAGCTGCACATTGACATCAACTGATCAGGATGAGGACCTTTAACCAGGTCACTGTGAAAGTTAATATAATGAATATTCATGAGTACCAGTAACCCTGCAAAACATGAGTGGGAAGACACTTAAAGAAGTTGCAATCATCTGTATCATCTATAATTTTCTAAATCAAAGTTATATGGGTCACAGTTTAATCTATTGCTATTCTCTGCCCTATCTGTCAAAGTCTCCAGTTACAGATGCCTACAGATAGATTGGATGACTCCTGTGATAATTAGTTTTTCTTTTAAGGACCACATATTACCCTTCAAGTTTAAATTGTGTGAGGATGACCATAACCCCTCTAATGATTGCTATCAAGCTCCTCAAAGTTGTAGTGGGTTAATAAAGAGTAGCATGAGCAAATATAAACCATGGTTATAGCCAGTGAGTCTATTAGAAGCTCACCTTCAAGATCAACAGGGTACTAAGGCAAAAAAATATTCACTGGAGCTCATCTAGGGAGCCTTCCCTTGAATTTTCAGTTGTAATTTATTTTACAGTTTATGGCATTTGACTAACAAACAGCAGTATGAAAGAGGAAATGAAGGGTCTGCCACAATTCCCTTGTGAAGTTCTTCTTGGATCAGTTTGTCAGAATGACAAAGTTCAGGCAGACTATAGGCTCTTCTGCAAATGGGGAGATAAACTAAGCATCTGTAGGATTTCCTCTGAAATAGATGTCACAAGTTGCCTGATGGAATTTAATCAGCTTGATAATTGGTAATTGCAACTGTGAGGCAATTTATAAGCTCCTGTGGCTGCTGATAAGAAAGAGTTAATGGAATGACCAGGTTTTCCCTCCACCTTCATTACTTTCCTCACTGTGATTACAAAGCTAATTAGCAGCAGCTCTCCTAAAAGACAGCAGCCCAGCCACAAAGAGCCTGGCTCTTGGCCAGAGAAACATCTCAGTCAGAGAAGATTAGGGCCACATATTGTCATATTTTCTGTGAGAGATGATGGGAGGCAGAGAAATTAAAAGCAGCATTTGGCTGTCCCAGACCCCTTAGACTTGCTTCTGCAGAAAAGCCCAGGTTTCTCCCTTTCTCTCCCAAGGGTGGAGGTAACAATTCCAACACAAAGTAGATATCACATGAGAGAAATCTGAAAACTGTGCACGGATTTAGAGGCATTTGTGATTTATTTATTATCATTTGTTTTTAACCCAGAAGCGGGGAGATCAGGAAACACTGCGGAGATGGTATTTTTTTCAATGTTTAGATGCTGCTATGGAAGCTGTGGACACCAGGGGGTGCAATAACCACCGGCTGAGCCTCCGAGGACTCCAAGATGCAATTGCATCCTTGCTATATAGGTTAAACAGAGGAGAGATTATTCCGCGAGATGTGTTGTAACGAAACACTCTCTGTAATTGTGTTACCAACAATGCACTCAGAAAACTTAATTTTTTATTACGCAACTTCAGGCATACTCTTCTGAGTATCTGACAACTGAGTGGGACTGAAAACCCAGGAGACCTGAGAAATGTTTTGAAACATCATAGTCGATTCCTATGTCTAAATTGTTTGCAGCATTGCCTCTATAATTGCTCAAGGCAGAACTAAGATATTCAGTGGAACTCCTAAAAATATGCATGATGATAGAATAAAATTAACTGTAAAAGGTTCTTAAATACATGTTAATATTAAATGTTACAGGATTATTCTCCAGTCTTGTGCTCATTTTGCTGAAGTGAGGAATCCTTTCACATTATAGTCAGGATACAGCTTTCCATGCAAAATCAATTCTAGTGATAGCACCAGCACTTAGCTTGTCTCAGAAGGCTGTTCCATTGTGTTTGTGAAGCCAATCCCTTATTACTTGTCTGTAGAAATTCATATATGATGCATTGAAAAGCTTGCAGATAAACAGCTCAGTGTACATCATTGCATCTCTTATGGAAATTGCTGTGATCATTTAGACGTAATAGATTTGGGACTTTTTAGTTAGCAACAGAGTTGCTGCAGAATAAATGAAAGAAAAATATTGGTAGGTAAACTTGGTTCAGCAAAATGAGAAGAATAGTGCAAAACGCAACAAAGCAAGGCTCTTCAATTAAAAAGCTAACAGGAAAGGACATATATGTTTGTGAAAAAGCCCACAAAACAAACTGAAGAGAATTTCAACTGTAAATGCTGACAGACAAATTAAGTAATAAATGGGTTGAAAGGATCTGTGTTACTGATCTTCATCTAAAGAAGCAAGTACATAATTGTAATTGACCACACTTTAACCCATTTGCAGTTCACTGTTCAGTGAACATTTTTAAGATGCATAATTTCAGTTGTAAAAGCAAAATGATATGAATGTGATACGGTTTGCCTTAGTGATATCTGAAGCATAAAATGCCTGTCTTCAACCTATAACCTCTTAAAAATAGAGCTAATGTAAGTGAACATGGTGCCATTCATTAGCATGTCAATGGTGATTCTCTACCACAGTACCATTAAATTACCCTATGATAATTGAGACATTAAAAAAAGACAGATGCTTGGTCTGTTTCTAGGCTCTTATAACCCTTTAGTAATAAAATTTCAGTGAGTTAACATAACACAGCAATAGCAAAAATTAACAATTGGGAATATTTTTCTGTAAGATTGCCTTTCTCTAGCCAAATTGACATTTTTAAAGGGGCAAATTTTCAGTGCAGACTCTGCTTGGTTGGTGTTATTTCAGTATGGTTAAATGGGCCAAAGGCTGGCCTAAGGGGGCTGATCAGGATTCTCATAACAGGGATGAGTGGGACATGGGTGAGGGAAGTTGTTAGATGCTGTAGATTCAGTGTATTCTCTGCCTCAAAAGCATGGAGAGTGGGAAAATATGCCACAGCTAAACCTTCAGGTAAACAAAAGATTAAGCTGAAAGTAAATAGGAACAGAGTGAAAGGTGGAGATAGAGGTATGGGATAAGGAACAGGGGTTTTCAGCTTGTGTCACTGTAGAGCAAAAGTGATGAAATGGTGATGTGGTCCCTGCTACTGTCAGTCATGCTCTGGCAGTAATGACAATCTGGCCACCCTGGTAATGCATCAATGGCTGCCAAGCCAGAGCTGGCTCAAGGGGTCCTAGCTTGAAAAAAGCTGTTTCTTCATGCTCTGCACATGTGTGAGTGGGACAGGACTGATGAACAAAAATCCCACAGCAAAAGCAAAACAAGCAGATGTGAATCCCATTGACCGTCTGGAATCTGAATGTTTTCTTTGAGTAGTTTTATAAATTCTTATTTTCATCATGTATTTAGAGAATTATTATTCTTTTCCACTTCTGACCTTCCACACCATTATGCAATAGTCAAAATTTTCTATATTTAGCAACAGTAAGGACAGAGGCAACCGAGTACCAACTGAAATGCCTTGTTTTCTCAGCTAGATCCATATCTCCCCCTTGCCTTGTAATGGACCAGTTTGATGCATTGACACAGAGCCATTGAATGCTGTAGTGCAAATATGGTACAGTTAGAAGCACTGGCTGCTAGCAAAAACCACCTGCTGTCAATGCTGCTGGCCCGAGGCATCAATACTGGCTTCCAAATTCTTTCCCAAATGGTGTTGGAATCTAAATGCTGATTATGATGTTCAGGGAACGAAAGCCATGCAACACAGTGTGCAGTGCTATACATCATCGTGTTCCTAAGATTGCTTCTTATGTAAATCTCATGCAACTGTCAAACTTTGTAGCATATACTTCACTTTATTGACAAACTTGTCTGCGTCTGAACGGCAAAGAAAATTATAGAGAATGTCCTATTTCTTTGTCAGTCGTGTTTTATTGTGGAGCAACAGCTATACTTACTAAGGTCCAAACTCAACATGGATAAACTCTTTTGCTTCCATATGACCTTGCAGAATCTTGGGGCTGGTACATTCCAGAAACTTTCTGGGGAAATAGACAGGGCAGGACTGGAGGAAAAGACAGGGGTATTTCTTCCCTAATCCTCTTTCCTCCCATGTAATCTGCTAAATGTTGGAAATGCTACTAATGACATCGTATGTGAGGGCTACTCACAATCACCCCATTAGGAAAAGCTAGGATTTTCTTCCCTTCACTGGAATGATTGCTGAATAAAGCTGATATTTCCCAAATCACTCAGAAGTGGCAGTGGTCTGTCAGATCTGTGCAGTGCTTTGTGATGTCTTCCAAGGTATCCAGTATTAGAAATTGCTCATAGCAGATTTTATAGAGTTGTCTAATAACTGAGGGCTCCCTCTCATAGCTAAATGAAACCTCAGGAGATAAGAACAGCCACTTCCACAGGTTAATAATTTTCTATTCATCAGGAATAAATTGCAGTGTAAAAGATCTACTTGCATGGGTCATATTAATGCAAATCGTCTTATTCTGTTGGTATCCTTGGAGGTATGCCTATTTATACCAATCTGAAGAGTGGGCCTTATCTATAACAGTGATAGCATATGGCTTTTAAAAACTTGATGCTGCTGTACTTTAAATCAGGGTGATCATTAACATCTCAAAAAGCACCATAGCGTGAATTGAATTATCTGTAATAGCTTCAATATGGTAACACCTGGCTCAACAGGTGCCTGAAGTCACAGCAGGCCATCTGTTAGTGGTCCAGTTGGATGCTTTCTAAATGCATCTAGCAAGAAAGTAAGGGCACTGGAGAATTGGAGAAGTTGGAGAAAGGGAATCCAGCAACCTGCACTCAGAATGACAGGTACAGAAGCAAAGGAGGAATGTGTATTGTAAGTAAGGGTTTTCATTCTGTGTTTCAGTCTGCAGGGAAGACTGGAAGCATAGTGAAATTTTTAAATAAAAGCTAGATATAAACTTGGAGACAATCACCAGCTGTTCACTTCTGCAGCATGTGGAGGAACAAAGGCACATTAAAGACCAACAAAAGGACTGAAACAGCAGAGAGCAGCATCTGTGTGGCATGATTCCCACCACCACAGAGGCCTCTGTCTTTACAGATGAATTTCACAACAGTGGTAAAAGACAACTGAGTAATGTTATAGCCCAGAGTTAAAGATCTATCTGGTATATAAGTCCTTGTATATGCCTGTACTAAGTCATGCGCTGTTCTGATCCTATGTGACTCTGCCTCATATAGGGTGGCTTGCTCTTTGCTGCAATATGGCTATGCCACAGGTCTATGAGAAATGAGCCTTCACTCAGGCAACACTGGCTGTAAATCATTTAATGCATTAAAGTTGCTGCTTGTAATGTTAAAGCTTAACTCTGTTGTCTTTGCCACGTTCTTGTGGATTAGCAGCATGGCCCCTGGCAAGCAGTAGTGTGCCAATTAAATTTATTGTGCTGGCAAGAGAAGAGCCCAGACAGAGTACAGAACACCAAAAATCTCAAGGTCCTGAATGGCCATTAGGATTGATATAAACAGATCCAGCAGACACCATCCATTTTGTTTGCTTCTAGTGCTAGGGTTTTCTGTGCTTAATCATTTGTTTGTTGGTTTAGTTTTTAAAGCAGAAGACAGAAGAGGGTGGATTGTCTGTGTGCCTCACCTGGGTATACCCAGCACTCTGTTGCAGGCTGTATCTTCAAGATGATGTTTTCCCTAAGCATGAATCCCATATAGGAAATATTCTGGTGCATAAGCACAGCTTGTGTGCAACTGATTCACTCAGCATGGACCCTGTAGCAGAAAGGCAAACTAAGATGCTGTTGAGGAGAGTCAGAATCAGACATGCTGCCAGCCCCCTGAGGGCAGGAAGGAAAGAGTCTTTTTATAGAGATCCTGTGATATCACAAGGGGCTGTTGTCTCCAGAGATGGCACTGGAAGCTGCTTGATCTAAGAGCAGGCCTGGAGAAGGCTTGCCCAGTGAGGATGTGAGCAGAGTGACTGGTTTTACCCTTTTCTCTCTGAGCTGCTGGGTCAGAGCTTTTGCCAAATTGGATGTTTGTTTAGCTTATGTTCTAATATTAAGAGCAGAGATTCCGAGCTTTCTTCAGATGAGCTTCTGCACCACTTGGCAACAGCAAACGATTCAACTCCTGTATGTCATTTAATGAGTAGTCTTCCCTTTCCTAGCAAGTTCAGCTCTGGAGAGCACTAATTTGGTTTCACAGAGACCAGAGCAAAAGTGCTGTCTCCCTGCCTGTAGGAGAGCTGGCCCTGGAGGGATGGGGCTGCTACTTTTTCTGTCCTTGCAGGGTTCCTACTGATTTCAGTTCCTCAAACAATGATACTGTGGCATGTTGGCTGGAAAGTGATTTACTCGTTACTTTAGGCTCCACAGTGGTTTAAGTGAAACATTCACACTCAGTAAGTTTTAAGAACCTGTTTCTCTGTCATATAATGCCATACAGAGTGGACATTCTTAATTCAGGAAACAGTTTCTTATCCATGTTATCAAATAATCTTAATATTATAGGCACGGGAAAGCCATTTTGAACACACTAATTTCATCTATTTCTCTTCACATAAACAGAATGCGGTAACACCAATTTTATTATCATTAAGAAAGGCTAAATTGTAGGACTCTACCCATTAATGTCTGTGCTCTGTAAGTAAAAAGTTCTCCCTACTAGTGTTTGAAAAGTGTCAGTCCTGCTTTTCCATGCATGAACATGCATGCCCAATTTTGTCATATGTCCATTGTCCAGGGTATGCACAGTGAAACTAGAACATAAATGTTCTTTACCATACAAGTCCAGTTCACTTTGCCCAGCTATAATTTGGATGGAAAACAATAGAAGTGCTGGCTAGTGCATTAAATAATGGCAAGATATTCTTATATGTGAATTTTCCAATTGCTTTGTTGGGTAGCATGTAGCCTCATCATCAGCACATCATGCACTGAGTGTTCTGCTCTGGCTTTTCTGCCAAATGTTCAAGTAGCCTTAATGGGCAGAACCAGCGTAAAGGAGAGCCTTTAAGCTGGCAAATTTCCTCAGTGTGTAAGTGTTGGATAATGATGGTTAGCTTAGTGGTTGGTTGAGACAGTAAGAGTATAAAAGGTGAGAGCTGAACATGTTCCTTATAATCAAAGCAGAAAAGAAATGGGCTTTATTTGTTTAATTTTTATGTTTGTTTGGTTTAATTTCATTTTACACCCAGGCTATTGTGATCCACGCTTCTGAGCTTTACGCTGGCATTTAGTTAAAGCTTCCAAGCCACATCCTCTAGCCTGAAACGTAACAGTAAGATCTGTCCTGATGACATCCCCTCCTCTGGAACATAGGAAGGACCGAATGGCAGCTGTCTCTGCACACAGGGCTCATCTATGTGCTGTAGGTTCCAAACGCTGATTACAGAGGTTCTGGGTTTGGCAGCCCACTTCCTACATTAAGTATCCCTGAACATAGGATATAATCCTGAGTAGAGACCTGTCATTCATTTCAATGTTTTCCCTTCTTCGCTGCAGAGATCCTAATATTCACATATGTTTACCGAATGTATAAAAATAATGCAGTTATGATAGCACATTGGAAACCATTTCCTTCTGTGAGGAAATGAGAACTACACATGAAAAGAAATGTCAGCTTAGTATTTATCTATCCTATAATAATAGGGGTTGATAAGGATTTTCATTTTTGTTCTAAGATATTTCAGATGCTGGTCTTATGTCAGTCTTGTGGTTTGAATGCTAATCTGGCTACAAGATGGTGCATACTGTTATGTTGCCTTGTTGTGGGGTATAGCAGGCATATGCCTATGTTATTGTTAATGAATATGAAAAATGCCAGAACATCAAAGTTTTACCCTTTATAATCTTTATTACATGATATCCATGGAACATGCAGATCTTTTTTATGGTCTTTTAATGTCTTGTATGAGAATTTCCTGACTTTTAGAATCTAATAAAAATATTTAGCTAGTAGTTGTTAGTTTTATGCTTATTTTCATGGTAAAGATAAACTGTGGATTCAGTCATGATCAAGAGTTTGCAAGAAATATTTCCATGCAGGGTTGGGTTGATCTGCATGTCTCCACAAAACCCATGGCAGCCATGATTTGAGTGTACTCGGGGCTTCACATCAAGCGTGTTTCAGGACTGAAAGTACTTTTCTTATTTCTTGTGTAAGAAAGCACAGAATTTGATAGGTTAAAGCTGTCCATCTGCCAGAAATCTATGTAGTCTATCTTACTCAGCTATGTTAGCCTCTATACTCAAAGCAGTCACCTTGCCATGAAAAATTATAGATGCTTGGTGGACTGTGAATAAATGGCACACAAGCCTCTCCAGTCTGACAAATGCAAAGAACAGCTTCATGGGGTAGGTCTCCTGGGCTGGCCCAACCATGTCTTTACTCAAGTTTCATTTTTATCGAAGGTCATTTTTTGTGAAACACTGCTACTTTGTCAAAGATTTGTTACAGAAGAAAATGACAAACATTGGTAAGATGTCAAGCACATGGATAGTCATCCTGTCAGCCTCTGTGTGTGAAAAATCGTAAGTAAAACTGTTATTCACATGTGTCTTACTCCATTTGACTTGCCTCCAGATGGTCTGATGAAAAAAAAATCCTCTATGTTTAAGGCTATAGCTTGTTTTCATAAGATAGTATGGGTTTACCCTTCTTGATATTTACATTTTGAAAATTAAATCCACATTTTAGGTTATGTTTAAGGCCGATTATAATTTAAACTTGTGTTTTGTATTATTCTGCACTTCATGTTGTCATTTATACTCTCCTGAATATGCACAGGTTGTTATCATTTCAGTCTAAGAGCAGTTCCAATTCCTTAATGAAGTATTAATGTGGGAGGCAGTAAAAGATGCCTCTGATACTTGCTTAATTAGCTTTTTCTCTACCACCACTTCCCTAGTACTTAAAGCATTTGTAACTTTGAAAATAGATTTATTGACATTTTCATTACAATATTGGCTGATAACTTGGGAAGAGCATCGCAATTTACTACCCAGATGCACACATACTCCATGTTGTGGGAGTGATTGTCTCTGCACTCTCCCCACAGACAGTGACATACCCAGATGCACACATACTCCACGGTGTGGGAGTGATTGTCCCTGCACTCTCAGCACAGACAGTGACATACCCAGATGCACACATACTCCACGGTGTGGGAGTGATTGTCTCTGCACTCTCAGCACAGACAGCGACTGTGGTAACTTCATTTAATTCCCCAGGAGTGCCAAGGTCATTGATTTGGAGCCTGAGGTTAATACAATGAATGCCTAAGTGGGAATGAAGTTGGATATCCAAGCTTGTCCCCTTTAGCTTCAGTAATTCAGGTAAAAATAAACCAATGTGCAAACCACCTTGCTTTCTGGGGGAGGAGGGAGTAAAATCTATCAGCCAGCTGACATGGTTTTGCAGTGTCTACAGATTTACTTATTTCATAGTGGAGAAGTCATGCAGCCAGAGGCAGAAATGAGCATGAGTAGCAGGTTAATCTCTTGTACTGAGAAATGCTGCTGCTGGCTTTACCAGGGTCAAGAGAGCAGCATTGAGGATGTTCTGCCCCCTCAGATTGCTTGAGTGACAGAAGTTGCGAGTTTTAGAGTGCAACTGCTTGAATGACAGCTGGAGATAGAGGATTTGAACTTTGGTTGAGAGGAAGAGTGTTTTCCTGATAAAGAACATATTAACATGACTTTGGTTATAGTGAGAGAATTTTTAAAACACTGAAATGCAAGGAGGTTAATGATTTGGAATCAGATTAAACATGCATTCATGTAAAAGCCAAAACAATATAGAGGGAAGGAACATTTGAATATTTGGAGTTTGATGATGTTTGATGAGTGTTCATATTAGGGTAGCCTGTGGGTTGTTGCTTGTTCAAATGACCAGGAAAATGCTGCTGGAAAAAGCTGAGGAAAAGGAAAAAAAGAAAAAAGAAAGAAGAACTTAGTCACAAACTCATGGTGTTTGAGTTCCTCCTAGAAAGATAGTGAGTAATTTTTTCTCCTATTTTGGCTTGAGTTTAAATATACATATCAAATCTCAAATGGGAAAGAGGCAGGCTGGAAGGAAAGCTGAGGTGTGGAATACACAAAGACATTACAAAGTTCTCTAATTTTTGTAGGTATTGTAATAGTACAGCTTCTTTGCATCTCTGTGCTGGCAAGACTGAAGGAGTTCATTATAAGCCTTCTGGGATATATGCATTCTGCAGTATTTTTTCCTGGAGAATGTTTTTTCCAATAGAATCGCAGGAGGAGGAGAAGGGTAAGGAAATTGCATTTTCTTGCTGTATCTTTCCCTCTAATCTATTAAAAACTGTTGTGTTCCGTGCAAAGAGAAATGCACCAAATTGTATTCCAACTGGGAAGAATACTGGCATAAATGTGTGTTGTAATTAATAGCTGTTCATTCAGTATCTGCTGGGCAGTGCAAACACCAGGACCTCAAATTCACTATTGTTGACTCTGAATGGACAGCTGGTTTTGTGTCAGCCTTGGCATAGATTATACATAGTTGGGGGCTTCTTAATCAGTGTTAGTAGCTTACGATATCCTAACAGACAAACGCTGTCTAAAGATTTCTAGTATATTGTGCTGCCTTTCAATGACATGCAGGAGATCCCCACATGGGAAGTATGATTTTTGGATGCATATGCTCTGGGCAAGGTTGAAATTGGAATGTAACTTCACTGTTTGTTTGTTTCATGGGTTTTTTTGGCTTGTGGTCCCTGGTAGCATTGCTAAGATATAAGGAAAGGTTCTTTTGATGGGTGCTCAGTCTAAAATAACATATAGGTACAGGGGTTTTTTCTAAGAAGTAGGGGATTTATGTATATCCATGTGTGTGTTACATACCTTGAAGGTTTAGTATTAAATATTTTATGGTTTATATTCTTGTTTCTAGTGTAGGCAAAGCATATAGTACAGGCATAGTAATTATAGAGAAGAGAAAAAAGAACATATGCCAACAAGGAAGAGAACTTCAGTAGGCTTTTGTAGTTGGTCTTTACCAACATAAAGGATAATTCTTAAATCATCTGCAGAACAAAGTCAAGACATTAACAATATTTTTTTATATAGGACTACTAATCATAGAATATTTGTTATTGCAGAATTTTAGCAAGGCTGTCTTTGCAGTGGACACTTCAATTAAAATCTTCTTAAACTTTTAAATCTGCATTTTTTAATTCAGCCTTAACAGTTTTAGTGAGGTATTCCAGCAGAATAACACGGTATCAGTCATGTTGAAAGACAGTTGCAAATTAAAATATAATTTCATAAATACACGTTGTGTCTTTTTCCATAATCTCACACTGTCAGGGAATCAAGATTTTTCCCTTCTCTCTCTACTAATTAAAAGCAAATGGGGATCCTGTGTCCAAACATCATGCTGCTCTATGCTAGTGTATAAGTAAAGTGTTACCATAATTTTTTCATTTGCATCTTTCAAGTATGAAATTTATGGAACATATTTATTAACCTTGTTACTGAAAGGACACTCTTTTTGAGATTCTTAAAATGTAAGGAATAATAATCCCCACTCTGACTGGGTGATGGCAGTGTTCTCATCTGCATGTTTCATTATGAGTCTAATACTGAAACAAGGTGAAATCTTCAGGAATCCTAAACTACTAGATAATCCACTATGCTCTCAACAGGAAAGCAGGCTGGAGTCAAAGCTATCGTTTACTAAAGCCTGTTGAAGCCAGTAGGAGTCTTTCTGCTTGTTTCAGTGGTTTTGGGTTAGAGCCAAGTGGCTTTTGAAACCAATAAATACTGTATATTTTCTGGGAAATCAAACCCATATGCAGACAGTCTCCTTATTTCTGCTGTTTTACATTCGCAAACACTTTAAAAGCCTACATCTCCTTGACAGGAATGTAGTCACCTAAATGTTTTGTGATTTTGGGTCATATGTATCAAAGACTTTATCTTACCTTTCTCTCCTTAGTAGAACACTACAACAGAACAGATAAAACCATGATTACCAACGTGCATTGGGACTGCAAGATTCATTCTACACATGCTTTTTTGCCATAATGCAAAAATACTTCAGGGTCTAAATGCTCACATCACCTAATTTGATACTACTGCAGTTTGACACTAATAGGCTGCTCTTACAAAGAACATGTGAAACACAACTTGAAAAAACCACTTTGTTAAGAATTGCAACATATAAATGAATGAATAGCCTGGGTGAAATTTAGGTTCCACTCTTTTCCCTTGACTCCAGGAAAGCCATTATTCCATCTGTCTTTTACTCATACTTTCCCATGAAGCTTATGAAAGGCAAGAAATTAGCAAACTAAACAAAGTGGTCCCCCTGTTACCTAAGTTTTGTAAACAGACCTAAGATCAAAAAAATGGAAAAAAACTTCAAAGGCAAAAAGTGTAATTCTCATTTTATCGTTCAAGGTTTGTCACTTTTCAATGGTAGAGGAGAAAGCGTCTGTTCTTTTGTTGTCACTTGCTTTATTTTTCCTCTGAAGAAAAATAAGGAAAATCTGGAAATCTGGGGAGCTGCTGAGCGAGGAAAAATGATTTTTGTGAAGTAGTGTGAATGAGCCCTGTAAGAATCCTCAACATTGAAAATTATATTACTGCAACACTTCAATTCTTCCCGACACATTCTAGAAATAGTTAGAATTTCAAATCATGTGATTTTATTTTGAATTTATACCAATATACAGGTCCAATCCCTGTATATTGGTATAAATTGTATATTTATACCAATATGTATATTGGTATACATATATGTATATGTATATCTATATCCCCTGGAGCTACTTTTCAATGAATGTGTAGGAATGCCACATTAATTTTCCAGGTTTTACCTCTACAATATATACTTTTCTTCTGCATTTGCATTAAAGTGTTTAGTTTTTAATGTGGGATAGGGCTCAGATGCAGTATGTAAATACCTTTCTGCTAAAAAGTCCATAATATTGCTGGTTTGTACTTCCACTGTTTTATTTTTTTCTTGCTTTACAAATCTCTACAGGCAAATGGTAAATGTAAATACCTTAATAAGCAGAACAGCTCTGTCTCAAATATTATATACATTTGTCATTATTCTAAAATAAATAATATATAGGTATTTATTACATAAACCTGCCCAGCAGTACTTTCTGTTTCATAAATGATACATAATACATTTTTTCACTCTTAAAAAAGTAATTACATCTTATTTTCAAAGAGAAAAATAACTTATGTAGATATATTTATAATTCAGTTTCCTTAGTCATTCTCTTAATCTGATAGAAATGGAGCTGTTGCATATTTCTTTGTGGGTGTTTTCCCCAGACTTCCAAACTTTCCATAAAATGTATATATCTCCAAATAAATAGCTTATTTCATCTATGTAAGGGATACCACACCTGCATGTAACAAGCAGTAATACTGCAATTTCTTAAAACTAGTTCCTCCTCTGATGTATTTGAATGACCTGCTTTTGGTTTGTGGTAGCATCTTTCTGTGATGCCGAGAACTCTGCTGTAAAATCCAGGACCAACTTTTTGCCTTTTTACCCTTTCTTTTCTTAATTGCTCACTCTTGGCAAAGCAGCTATTATGGAACTTATTTTTTTCACTGCTCCATGTTTTTTTCCTCTGTGCTTTATCTTGGGTGGTGTGAAATATCTGTTCACTTAGTTCCTTCTCTCTCTCCCACTTTTGTTGCCTGATTGTGCCTCTCATATTGATGCCTTTTATTTGTCCTTCAAAGTACCAAGTCTCCAAACTTATGAATAAGCCTCCAGAATGTGACCTTTCAGCCTTTTCCAGCCACAAGCAACATAAAAAAAAAAGAGTCTGAATTTCATGAATGGTCTTACCCAATGCTTTTATTTACCAGGGGACTTGAATTGGTGACAGAATCAGTAACTCCCCCAATCCCCATCTTGAACCTTCAGACTGAAAATTAGCATTTCTTTTCTTGCATTTTAATAACCTCACTTGTCTGAACACAAATCTTCTGCATCTCTATGTGTCCCTCTATCTTTGTGTCAAATAACTTATTGCCACAGGAATAAATTATTGACTGAGCTAGACACCAGCAAAGAATACCCTTTTGTGGCAGCGTTTTACTGCAAGAGATTTCGAGACCTAAATGTGCCTCTGTCTTGTACAATGTTGAGTTAAAGATGACACAGTTAATTTTGTGTTGAAGCTGACCTAATCCACAATGAGGTTAGTGAAAGGAAAAGAGATCAAAAGGCAGGCAGTGAAAATAATGGTTCCAAACCATGAGAGGAGCCTTCAAGTTTTATTGATTTCATCTCTTCTCTGCTAAAACTGGCATACCAAGGTTGGATCTTGCTTAATGTCAGCCTTCAGTAACTTCTTCAGTAACTAGACAGTATCTGTCTAGTCAAAGCTGGCTACCCAAGCTGCCTCTTGTGGAACAGGATAGAGGTAAAGAGGACCACTGGTTTGCAGGAGCTGTTCATGCTCCAGGTGGTTTAGGAGAAATGACATTAATGTCCCCTTGTGAAATGGTGGCGAGTAATGTCCCAGAGCTCCGGTGGGTAAGCTCATGTTTTGGCAATGTTTGCAGAGTTACCATCTATTCGGGATTACTATCCTTAGAGCAGAAATAGTAGGATGGATGCTGTTTTTCTTTTCAGCCGCCATAGTTCACAGTCCAGTATGTTATATAAACAACTTCCAGCCCTAGTTTTAATATTTTAGTAATGCACCATTGACAAACAAGGTCTTTTACTAGGGTAGCAACTTTCCTTCATAGATTAGGGTAGACATCTGGGATAGTATCACTCAGACTTTGTCTAATAATGGTGTGCAGTTATCTGCATAAGTCCTTGTACTTTGTGTAACCCCATTGAAAATACTGAGGCTAATACCAGATTAAAGCTCTGCTCAATGGGAAATTATGTGAGAGAACTGGGACACATTGAAAATTCATCCATATTAAAAAAAGCTTATTGAAAAGAAATATAATTCAACTGAGACCAGTGATGGGCATTTTCCCTTCCTCACTAACCCGTGTACTATAAAAAATTAGCATTCTTCACTCAGTTGGAGTCTAGTTCTTATGGCAAGTTCTTACGTTTCATCACTGTCACTAGTGTCTGTGCTGAATTATCCTTAGCTCCATGACAACAGTGTGAGAAATACTAAAGGTGTAAATTTTTATTTCTTTTTAAGCTAAATGAACAGTACTTAAACCAGTATGGACCTAGATTAAGTTTTGGACCTACGTTTGTTTTGGAAGAGGGGAAAGGGAGAGGAGAGGAATACTTGTGTGTGAGAGAGATTAGAGAGGGACTCTTCATCAGGGACTGTAGCGACAGGACAAGGGGTAATGCATTTAAATTGAAACAGGGGAAGTTTAGATTAGGTATAAGGAAGAAGTCCTTTACTGTGAGGGTGGTGAGGCACTGGAAGAGGTTGCCCAAAGAATTTGTGAATGCTCCATATCTGGCAGTGTTCAAGACCAGGTTGGACAGAGCCTTGGGTGACGTGGTTTAGTGTGAGATGTCCTTGCCCATGGCAGGCAGATTGGAACTGGATGATCTTCAGGTCCCGTCCAAATCAAACCATTCTCTGATTCTATATCTGATAATCTTGCTCATTTAAACCAATGCTGAGAGGTCAGTGCTTTGTAACCATTTGTTCATCTCTCACTGTTAGGTGTGTCGGTGTGGTGCAGTGAGGTCTGGGAAAAGGAAGGTAGCACAGGTTTTCTATGGCTCAGAGTTGTATACAGAAAAAATAGTGCCTTGTATAGCAGAAGAACTGACTGATTTTCATAATCTCACTTTTGGGGCATTACTCAAAGCCTGCAACATGCATTGGAAATATTCACATAGCCTATGATTTGCAGGCTGGAACAGATCTCAGCTAGCAAGAAAGATGCTCAGAGCAGTGGATGAGTCTTGGTCTGTAGCTCTCAGTTCATATCTGTGTTTGTGTGTACAGTAAAGAAAAGGAAAAGAAAGACCAATACAGTCACAGGAAGCTGCTTGAGAAACTAGTGCCCAGCTAGCTTCGAGCAAGCATTTGCTTTTTAAAGGCTTGCACTACAGAAGCTGGGGAAAGGAACTGGGAATAGTGAGAGGAGATTGATTTGTTTGACAGGCATTTCCAGTGTGTCCATCTTTATAATTCAACCTGATGTCTCAGTTTTGACGCTTTGTTGTTGGTGTTTGGGAGTAAGCTGTCACCCAAAGTGCCTGATAGGAATTTACTAATTGACATGTTAATCAAGATTCACCTCAAAGTGTTTAGAGTCATTAGTAATACAAAGAATTAACTAACAGACATATGTGGCAAGACCTGGGGAAACTAATATATCCAGAGAATACTGTCTACTTGTACCAAACCCATAAAGAACAGGAAAATAACAAATTAATTAAAGTGGGTTATAGTGAGTCACAAGGGCACATTAAGTGCTTGGTCTTAATGAGTTAGTATTGGATTGTCCTTTGAGGAGAGAGAGTGGTGAGGTGCTACCCTGGGAGAGTGCCTTAGGTAGGGAAGAAGTTTTGGAAACTTCATCTTGTGACAAAGAAAACACCCTTGAATAGCAGGACTCTGCAAGATATTGATTTGCTCTGTCTTCAGAGAGAGCAGACTCCCAAAGTGCTTCAGTTGTGCAGTTCTCTGCTGGCACATGTCATTTAAGGTTTATATCCTCATCAGTCTTCCTCTAGCATAATGCCACCAGCGATCAGGTTTCTCCAGGCAGGCTATGGACTAGGGCCTTTCACGCTGCGTGTAAGTCCTGTGTTTAAACAGTGCTGGCAAATTAGTATGGAGAAAAGACAATTTCCTCTGGAGGAGGCCATGAGACCTGTAGATGAAGGAGTGTTTTGCGAAATTCAGGATCTCCTGCTGTGTCACAAGGTATTATCTAAACAGAGCTCTTAAGTGAGCTAGCTCAACCTGTCTGGCTGTGAGTACACAGACGGGAAGAAGGAGACAACCAGAAGCACTGACATGTCCCTCCAGGGAGGTACAAAATGTTTGTAATGTCTTCCACATGTTAGCATAAGAGGCACCTTAGAAACTTGAGTGATAAATGACAGCAACACAAATTATTTTCATTATAAGGAAAAGCCTTTGCTAGCAATGATGCTGGCACCTGTATCTATTAGCAACAGATTAGTGGGAAGCTTGAAAATAAGACAGGATGGCATAATAAGGTTAACTATTTTACCATGCATGTAAATACACTCAATCTGGGTGGAATTTATATTGCTAATTGACTTGGTAAGAAATCATCCAGGCCGCCACAGTGGACTCAAGGGGAGTATAGCTTTCTGTTTTGTTTCCTGGAAAAGAATCAAGGATTAATCTTGAGTTCAGCCTGTATTTGAGTTATGAAAACAAAAGTCTGAAAGCCATAAGAAAATTCTTAGGGAAGGCAGTCATCAGCCATTTAAGATTTACGGCTAAATTTACTGTCTATTGTACATATTGCAATCAAGTAATCTGACAACACTGTAAAAAATTGAAGTCTTCCTTGTGATAACAGACTACAAGCGGTTTTTATAAGTGTCAGTCTGTGATTCAAAAATTATTAAGAATTAAAACTTTTTTAAAACTATGAAAATCAAGCTGTTAGGCCTTTACTATTTGAGCTAGAAAATCTGACTTGATAATCAACCATCACAAGTGTGTAATTTCCCAAGATTTTTAAGTACATTAAACTACCACAACAACCAGTAAAATGTGTGGACATAAGTAGATGTGCATGTGTTATCATCATTATGGTCCATTCGAGTTTAATAGAATATCATAATCTATTAGATAAAAAACTGTGTATTATAGTGGGTTTGCATGATTCTCTTTGCTGCGCAGAGTGTCTTCATTGTATCAACAGGAGATGACAGGCTGTAGCAATCTGCGCACAAGGAGACTGCGCGCAGGCTTGAAAGCACAATTGCTTTGTTCTTGGCCTATACTTAACTATTCTTCAGTGCAGCAGCAGGGGTTTATATTTTGCTGGTTTGCCTAAGAAATGTTAAAAGGAAGTTACAGACTCAATGTCTGTGTAACTGTGTGGCTGTTAAAGGTTTTTTGCAAACTATAACTGTTTGGAAAGAAATAGTACTGCCATGAACACGTCTTGCTAGCCTGTTTGTGTAACAGTGAGTTACCAAGGTCATTTGCATTTTGGCTTTATCAGATAATTTTTGAGGGAAATAAACAGTAATGGCTGTAAATTGCCCGTGTGTAGATGGGGGGAAGAAGAGGTGGGCAGCTATGGAAGAAATTACATTTGTATCCTGTGGCCTGTCTTTCCTCCTTTAAATAGGTACATGATGATAGATAATCAGCATATGTTTACCTTGCTATGTCAATATAAGCAGAATGAAATTACACCTAAAAATAAAGCTGCAAAACTGGGTGGATGAGAGGATTTCATAAATCTACATCTATAATCTTAACTTGGGGGACTGGAATGTAGCTGTATTCATGGATTTACAATTTCTTTTGCTCGCCTTGCTGTGCAGAGCAAGATGTAATCTTGATACTTTTGCCTGGGAGCTTACTGGCCATGTGAGCCTAGAAGTGACACCAGATTGGCCAACACAGCCCCTGAGTGTTATGGTAGAAAGTAAAAATTAAAATTGCAGGCTAAAATTTACAGGGAAGCAGCAGACTTCATTGAGAATGTTAGGCATAGTAACATTGAGTTTACAGGAAATCCTGAGTTGTACCTGTCTTTCCTCAGTATCCTGGAATTCTATGGAATGGCAAGGAAGGTCCTTTTGTATGGCCAGTAAAGCAGACTGCTTCCATATCTCTTGGTTCTTTCATGACAGCCTTACAGAATATCAGTTCCTTCTTTGACCAGGACCTATCATCACACAAGAGAGACATCAGTCATTTGCTTAAAGTAGTACCAAAAGGAACAGTAGTAACTTTTTCCATCTAAAGCTGGCTGAGCTTTAGATGCATGAAGATTTGGTGTTGAACAGCATTGCTTCCACTGGCCTCACACAGTTTTGTCTTCTCAACAGAACATTGGTGCACCTAGCTTTCTTATTCCAATTAAAGGTAAAAATGAGTCTCAACAATTTGTTCATTCACTTAATCAGAGAAGTTATTCCTTTCTTGGTCAAATCTGCTGTGGGAAAAACAAGCTGAAACAGAATGTGCCTTAATATTGAGCCTGAAATGTAGTAAAGAGGTCTATGGGATCAGATGGTCAGGCTTTCTTCCATGTCAGTTTTTTCTAAGTAGCATGTTGAAAGATTTCTTCCTTGTTCTTGATTAGTTGGCAGTTTTGACTCTATATCTTAAACGCCTAGAATTGGTGTTATGGGGCAGCTTCACTGGAGATCATAACTGAAAAGGTTTCATATCATCGCATTTGAAAGAAAGGAAGAGATTTATGCTCATAGCTTCTGAACTGATTGAATCTCAGCCTTGTTTTCTAGTGCAGCTTTTTGATATTCCATATATACTTGCTCATGTTTTTTCAGCAGATTTTATTTCATTAAGTACTTTTCCTTCAACTTTCCCTTGAAAATAAAATGAAATCGTTCACAGGATGGCTGCACCCTGGATGTCTCCTACTTGAGACACTCAGGCCATTATGTGACAGTACTTCTAAAGAAGTATTTTCAGGTTCACTTTTAACCCCTTTGTCCCATTTTCCTGACTCTTCCTGTTCTTTATTTCAGCTGCTGCTTGGGTTAAGCTATTTCTTAAATGACTGGGTTAAAATAGTCATCTTCCCAGTCAGATGTTGCAGATAGTATAATACAGTCTATGAATGCCATTTTCTACAAGATATTGACAAATCTAAATTTTATTCAAGTATTCTAACAATCAACTCTCAGCATTGGCAAGTCTTTAATCAAAGTTTCATCATTCATAGAAGATCAACAGCTTTAGTAGTCTCTTGCTGTTCATGTAGAAAGGAATATGGCTCCATAACAACAGGACTATTGCAGGAATCTTCCTACTAAGCAGAGAAAGAAAATTTGTAAGAAGTGTATTATTTAATCTCTAGTGCATCTAACAGAACACTAATCTTCCCTAAATTGCAGCCAAACAGCTTTGTCACCATTGGGTGAAGATGTTGATGTCTAAGGTCATCACCTTTTCATCTTAAATATCATTGTGAACACTGTGTCACGTTTTCCTTATTTACTGAGTTCACCCTGTATTAAAAGGTACATACTTGCTCTGACTGGATACATCTATATGTGTTTATTTTTATGCTCCAGGTGACTAGGACTGCTAAAGCATTGTTTCTTCAGTAAAATCTTCAAAACCCAAACTGAGGAGAATGTACTACTACTCTTCAATCTGCTGGCATTGTTGGGTTTACCTTGTTGACTGAAACTGCCCAGATCTGCATTATTTTGCGTCTCTATTCTAACATCACTTGTATTAACAGAGGATTGGCAGACCACTAGCAGTCTTGGATCTCTTTAAATTCGTAGTTCTGGAAAGTGCCAAGTAATGGCATTTCATTGCAGTTAATTTGATTAATTACTGAACTGCCAAGAATGGTTTTGGAATCTCTTTCAATGAGCTACAACAGTTGATGACCCTGTTCTGTTCTAACTAATTTCAGGAAAATAATCTGCTAGTCTCTTCAATTGCTTTCAAAGTCAAAAGCAACAGAGTCTAATTTCAGCTGTATCTTAAAATGTCAAAAAACCCAAACCAAACCTAAACAACAACCTGTTGATACAAGCATTTTTAGTCTTTAACAATTCCCTACAAACTCAAAGTTTAATTTAAATAAGCAGTGTGGCCTTAAAACGTAGTTTGCATCTTAATCACCTACTGACTGACTTCCTTTGGGAAATCTAGTATGTTTTAGGGTGGCTGCTGAAAGAGTTATGTTGCACAGTGCCCCTCCTTCCCCCCCACAGGGCCATTGGCTGATAGAGCTTTTTTTGTTGTTGCTCCTGTTCATCTTGAGAAGTACTCTGTTGAAGCTGCTGCATTGTTAATGAAAACATGTTGTGTAGTGCCCAAAATACTCTCTATTGAAAAAGGAAATTAAATTTTAAAAACTTAATTAAGATAATGCTGAAGATCCGGTTTACCTACAAACAAATTATATCAGGGTTAAGAGAGTGAATGCTGTTATGCTAAAAAGATTCCAAAACAGACATCTTTAAGCTGATCTTGTGCTGGTTTATTTGTAACCAATTGTGTAGCTTTCTTATTTATTGCTCATCAGTAGTGAGGTGGCAGATAATTTCTGATAGCAGTGACAGGCTGCCTCATTACCATCAAGTTAATTTGTGCTATTAAATGTGTCTGTTACCTTCCCACTCATTATATGAGCCATTGTAGGATGTGTCCTATTGCAGAGCAGCACATTCCATGAACACTTGCTAATTAGAAAACTGCAGTGCAGCCTGTGATTAAAGCATTTAAATTAAAAGTGTTCTGAGGACCTAGTATGAAGTAAGAAAATGCTGAGTGAGCTTCATTTATGAGAATTTTGATTAGTATCCACAGTTCCACTGAGGACTTCTGTTGGGATTTGGTCTGCCATGTACATACTGATTTTAGTGGTTTGTTTATGAAGTGAATGATGCTTAGTGTCATATTAGTAGACATTTCATTTTAGACTCATAAAAAGAAATTCAGGCCTTGCTCCAGGCTTTCATCTTTAACTTCCTTACAGATGAGTATCTTAGTCCAAGAAGTCAATTAAGCTTCATGACAGTTCCACTGCTTCTTCACCTGTTCATCACAGAATTAGGGTTGTCTGAATGCCAGCTGATAAATCTCCTGTATTCTGAAGGACCTAGGAACCAAACTTCTTTTACTGATTAAAATAACATGAGAAATATATAGATTATTTCTTTTTGAGATTATGTTTGAATACAAGCCATGTTTTTTGTCTTAAAAGTATTTTGGCTTCTAATCACAATATTTGTGACTGTTCTCAGAGCACATCTAAGTGCTTGTAAGTAGTGTTAAAGGGTAGGACAAGAAGAAATGTAAGGTATTTTATACCATTTACCAAAATCCAAAAATAAAAGTAGGATGCACATCATTGTATTGAGAATGAACATTTTATATGAATGGAAATTCAAGATCTATAAACTGCCAGGCTGGAACAGGATTCATAATCATCACCCACCTTTGCGTCTAGAAGAAAAACTTCACTAGGATGAAGATTGTTAAATGTCATTTTATAGAATAGAAACAAACACAAGTGGATTGGGCAAGAAAGAAGACAGCAAGGGGAAGGGGGAATGATGGGCACTTTCTGCTTTTCAACCCTGTATTCTTTGTTGAATTGAAGCACAGAAATGCGATGGGCTCCATTCTCTGCTTGTCTGGGCTTATGGCCTTTGTGTTCAAGTGTCTTACGATCTGATCTCTATTACAACATACTCTTTAAGTGGAGTTAGTCATAAAACAGCTCCCTGAAATAGAAGTACCAGTGGGTGGGGATAGTTAAGCCTGCCACAGCAAGCAAGGAAAAGCTTACATTAAAAATATGACAGATGCAAGCCATTTATGTGACACTGTTGAGGTCTATCAAAAGTGTTGTCTCTGTGGAAGCAGATGCAGAACTGGGAAGCTGAGTGGAAAAGCCTTCTTAAGACTTCTAGCACATTATTACAAATCTCACCTATGCTTGTGTCAGTTAGTGATGCTTCTTCAGGGAATATGTCAGAGTGAAATTCAGTGACAACACCTGAAAATATGCCATATTATTAATGGCAGGCAATTCTCACAGGCTGCCTTCTTTCCCTGCCTGCTCTCAGCCAAAAGATACAAGAATCCTCTCTGACAGTGGTCACAAATAGGAATCTAAATCATCTTTTATTGAAAAATGTTCCATGTCAATGTGTCTTAGACAGCTCAACAGTATCAAACAGAATTAACTTTAACATGAGGGAATGCTGCAGTCTCTTGTAGGAAATCAATGCCGGCTTGGCTCTTCTACCCCATGTTCACTAAGCACAACTGCTCTGTTGGACACATTCTTTTCTGTGGGGCAAGTGAAGGTTGAGACCCTGTTAAGCATTAAGACTGTGGTGAACTGAGATTCCCCCCAAAAGAAACATTCTCCTTTGCTTGTGTTTTTCTTCAAGCTAAATATATAATTGCAATTCATTTCTCTGTGTCTCAACTGCTCTTCTGGGGTCAAAACAGTCTCTTGGTTATGAACACTTGGCTCTAATAGATTATCGCAGATGTGTTTCCTTATTAAAATAGTCAAAATTTAGCCCTTTAGGACCACGCATAAAAATCCAATGCTAGTGTTCAAGGGAAAAAAAAATAGATATGAGTCACAGTTCATGACTGTCTGATCCTGTATACAGATAGCACTCGGTAAGTATATGAAGAGAGCAATTTGAATGTATGAATGAACCAAGGAATGAACCAAGCAGGAAGCTTTATTTACCTGTGCATGTGTGTGCACGTGCAGTTTCCTGCAGTTTCGCTCTAGCAACTTGGCTTCCAGATGTTAATTTCCAACACAGCCTATAATTCAAGGGTGCCTGCGATTAGAGCTCTGGTTTGGACGCACTGAGCACTCTCCTTCTACTCTACACTCCTCTAGACTCCTTCCAATAGCTGCTTTAGAGATGTGCACCCTGTTCCTGGACAGCTGAGTGTGGTGAGTCTCTCACAGACACTTTCAGAAACCACTCTTGCTCTTCCCTAGCTGTAGCTTTGGCCTGGAGATGCTTTCAGTAATATTCACCTTTTTGTACTTACACATGGGTTTTAAGTATAAAGTCAGATTTTTGCTTGCCCAAGCTTTGTGAGTGATGAATCTTGATGTATACCCTCTGCAGGGAAACCTCTCATGGTAAACAGTAATCGTTTTTTTATAGTCATGAAACAGCATACTCTCTTGAACTTACGAAATGCTATTGGTATTTTGTTTTGTTTGCAAGTTTTGGAGGCTAGGGAAGAATTTCTCATGCAAGTTAGACTGACAAGAGGCTCTGTGGACCCTTTCACTGTAGGTTAATTAATTGGGGACTATGGCTAGGTTGAAGCACAGTTTGCCTATCTGTAATTTATTTCTAGCTTTTGGCTAGTATGCAATCCAACTAGGGGTCAGAAAATGACCACTTCCCACAGGTAAGTGTACGTCCTTTGTCCTAATTAATATCTCGGAGGATCCTGAGATTCTCACACACTCAGCCTTCAGGACACACATATGCCCCTTTGCAGGAAAGTGAAAGAAAGGTTTCAGTGGTATACTGCTGATGGTGGCTAGTTCGTTGGTAGCTGTTAAATGTAATGCAAAATAAAGTAAGCAGGGGTTTAGCTGTCTCACTCAAAAACACAGTTGTGCTTTTATTCTGCAATGTATCCATTTGTCTAATTCTCTTCAATCTCCTGTTCTCCAGTTCATACATTACTCAATTACTTGTAAGCATTTTAATTTATCCTTCAAAATCAGTAAGTCTCAGTCATTCACAAATGCTCATTCATGACTATTGATTTAAAGAAAGCATGTGACAGCTTTCATGTCCTTGCTTCAAATGACTTACAACTAAAAGCAATATGAAATACGTATTTGAGTGTATCATTCCTCGTTTGCAATTTGAGCATGCCATCTTAAATCTTTGCAAAGACTTGTGCTAGGAAAGCTTTTTCACTGGAGTATTTGGGAAATGCAAACAAAAAGGAATATGAACAAAGCAAATCTATATTCACATAACTTTTTAATGTGTTCTGTAGGGTGCCTGCAGAGTTTCATTTCCTTCTGTTTCATCAATCTTATTTATATAATAAGCAACTAAAATAATGTCTGACAGCAGATCAGATTCTCTTTTTGCCTAGCCACTTTTGCAGGTCTTGTGAGTGGATTTTTCTGCTTTTGCTAGTTCCAACTAAGGTTTCTCTTAAATTGAAGAAATCCCAAGTGACCCGAAGCAGAAAAGATTGTTCTTTATATCTTTTCCTGTGGAATACTCTTTTTCTCCTAATATAAGTAACGCCAAAGGAGATGGCAGCTGGTACAATTTAGAGTACCTTAATGCACTTCCAGCTTGGCCAGAGGACTTCTCATTCAAGTTTCTGACAGGCTGGTTCAGCTATGGACATTGTAATAGTGTGGAGACCTCGTTTGTTTTTTAGTGTACTTCAAAACATATAGAAAAGTACATTCTCTAAACAACATAGTACTGTTTGGAAATCTATGTATATTTCGGAAAGAACACTGAAAGGAAATAAGTAAAAAGACCCAGATTTTTTTTCTTGCAAGCAGAAAATATATAGTTTCTAAATACTTTATATAGAGATTAATAAACCAGTGATAGAGTGTTAAATCACAAAAACACAGAGTAGATTTGCCTTATAGACACAGTAGTGGACCATTATGATAGAACTATTTAGTACCACTTTTCTGTTTCATACTTACTTCAGCCCTGATATCTGATAACAGAAGTCTTACAGGTGGAAATTAAGATCTTCGAATCAGAAGGATGTAGGAACATTTTTTACTTAGGGGATTATCTGTTATACAATTATCACTCTTTTGTACAAACAGAAATGTTGTACAAGATTATGTTGCCCATGTATGTTCATAGTTGGCCAGCAGAAAAAACATGTATTCTTTCTGAGCATTTGATTAATGTCAGCTGCAATGTCTGGAAATGGGTTTAGTTTCCTCAGCCTTTATCCCTTTCCCAAGTTTAAGACCAAATATAAAATATTTGTTGATGCTTGCTTGTTTGAGCAATGCCCAATTGCTCTCTGAGCTTGACTTTCTGTGTCTGTAGCTCTGAAAGTGTCCCCTTCAATCACACAGAAACATCAGTGTGGGGGAACCCAAGATACTGCTGATGGTAGCAACGCTGATGTACTTTTAGTTCCTGCTGTCAAGTGAAAACAAATTACCTTGATTTTTATTTTTTTTACGGCAATTTCACTTACCCAGAGGTGGGTGAGAGGAGAAATGACATGTTATTTTCACTTGCATGTTGTTTTTTGTCATTTTAAAATCCACAGTCAGATGATAGCTGAGACCCCATGAGCCAGGAGCTTGACTGCTTTTATAGTGTTTTTCCGTTGCTTTCTTCTGGTAGTTTTTTAATAAAAGATAAATTTAAGGCAAAAAGAAAAAGACACATATAAACCTTAAATATTTTTATTTGAAAAGAAAATCTTTCTGTAGAGCCGTAGTGTTAAACCCAGGCTTAACAGCAAACTGAAAGAAGCTATCTGGCCCTGCCTGTGAAACAGAAGTAAAACAAGCTATAAACACATTGATGATGATAATGGCAATTAATATTATTATTATACTTAGTACTACTCTATTAAATAATATAGCAAGCTTCGGCTGGGTAGCTTGAAAAGTCTCGGCAGACCTATCTGTGTGACACCACTAAAGAAAAGCGCATATTTAACTTGAAATCTGTTGCCAAGAATTTCATTGATAGCTTAAAAAGCACAACCAAAATAATGTTCATGCCATTTTATGACCATCACAGTGCTGTGGAGTACACAATCCAAGACCTGCTGGGAGTGTGCAAAGTAGATTCATCATGAAATTTTTACTTTTCAACAGTCAATTTTTAGGACTCTGCTGGAGTTAATGGCAGAGTTCAGAGCCTGTGCAGGGAGAGTTAAGGTCTATGAACAGAAGTAGGTAAGGCACTGCTTAGAGAGTAGGAAGTGGAAAGAAAATGAAGAAAGGGCAGGATCATTCAGGGGACTTTAGGAATACCTTATCAATTCCCATTTCTGAAGCCAAGGTGTTCTTGTCAAGACAAAAAAGTTAGCAAACAGGAGAACCTGGTAAGATGTCAGGAGAGCCTAACTTTTGTCGAGAGCTTCATTCTGGATAATCTTAAACTGGACCAGCTCTACCCTGTACCCAGAATGTTCAGAGAAAAAACAGTATGAATGCTTGCCATTCCCACATATCAGTGTTGAGTCTAAATCGCAGAGGTTTAAACCAAGCAGGGATTTAGCTACAGGATTTTCTAGTTGCAACGTGGTGTGTGCCAGCCAGCAGTGACATGAAAATTCAGATTGTCTTGCTGCAAAGTAGGGACAAACAGAACAGTTTCAGGAGCTATATTATCCTCATATTGCTCCTCATATTATGTTAGAATAAAATTACACTTTCCCTGCTTCTTGTATGACAGTTAAGAAAAGCTGTTCTGTTCTCTTACACTCAACTATTGCCTGGAAAACTCAGCTAGCTACAGGAATGCAGCATTATTTATGTAGAAGTGGACTGCCAGTGTTGAGGGATTTTGAAGGCCCTAATTCTAGGAATTAAAATGACAGCTGATGACCAGCAGTGAAAGAAATGTGGCGTTATCCCACAAGATATAAGCTACATTTATGCATTTCTTTATTATCTGCCATGTGTATTTGAGAAAGTACACATCTGTATCTATAGTAACCTTACAGAATATTTTGCATCCTGTGGCTACTAAATTGATAATCTTGGGTTCTCTATTGGCTCAGCGTTGCTCGTACTCACCATCCCATCCTCTTACCCACCAACTCTTGTTTGGAAATAAGGAGATGTTTGTCTCTTAAAATTACCTTTCTTGAAAGACGGTGTACTCTCTGATTCATCTAATCAAAGCTAAGGCACTTTTTTCTCCCTCCTTTGCCTCATTTAGACATTCCTTGTCAAACACCAAATCCAAGCCTAAGCGAATGCTGGCTTGGGAGCTCTGTTTCTTTTATGTATTCTGCTAAACTCTGGCATACAGCCCAGAAGGAGCTTAAGCAAACTTATCTCATTTCCACTGAGGTCTAATAGGTGTGGGAATTCCCCCGAGGCAGTAAGAAGGAATTTTCTCATCAGCTGTCAATGGTCCCAATCCACATGGCACAGATAATTTAAGCATCACAAAAGGGTAGCTTTAATTTTAACAGTAGCTCAGACTGGGTCCATGACCTTGAAAGGAACATGTGTTTTCTCTCTGTTTTGTAGAACTCTGCTGTATTTTACTGACCTCCTGTTTATCTCTTATTGTCTAATGAAAGTGGTCACTTTCATAGGAGATATCTATGAGGTTTTCTGTGAGTCCTTGCAATAACATTACTGCTGGAGGCCAGTTTTAGTTGTGTAGAACAACCTTGTCATTGCAATGTTTGGCTGAGGGGAGGACATCCTACAGCAACTTGTGTCATCACCTAACAGAACAAAAATCATTTCTGTATTTTTGTCTTCAGCTTTGTCTGTCAAATGACAAATCCAGCCATTAAAGACTGATGAGTGAAGAGCTTTTACAGAAAACAATGTGTGTCATATGTTTGTAGGTGACATCCCTGCGATAATATGTAGAACCATGTGATAAACGTGCGCTGTACTATGCCTCTGGCCGAGGTTAGTTGCAATATTCAGTTTAGTAACTGAACAAAGGAACAGAAAAAGGAAAACTGAAAGCACCCAGCTTGGCTAGACCTGAATTGTTCATTTCTTGTTTTTCTGCTTTACTTGGGAAAGTGCTTTCTTGGGTAGGAGGGAAAGGGAAAGGATATGGTCTTAAAATTACTTTTTGTTTGAGACATTTTAAACTATATTGTAAGTGAAGCATAAGAAGCAAAAGAATTTGAATGGGGATTTAAATCATTGTTCACAAAGCAGTGAAAGCATGAATATGATTTGATAATTTGGGATTAGGTGAATAAAGCTGAGCTTCAGTGAAGATTACAATAAAAGAGTAACAGGGGAGCACTAAGCAAAATGCAGCTGTTGAGAACTGGAAGAGCACCACATTCTTACTGAATCAATTCTAGTGTAAGGTCAGGCAGGACTAGATGTGTGCACACAATTATTTATAGTTGGATCAAGTCCTCTCTTATTTTAAGTAACGGAATAGTTGGGTAAGTAGCACTTGAACAGAAAACACTGAGACAGCAGCACAATGTTTTTATTTAATGTCTTCTCATTCTATGGCCTAAATGTATTCCTTATCATATTCTTTTCCTTCTGTATTTGACTCATTATAGTGTTTTTTTGCTTTGCAAGGGAAAGGCAAAAATAATAGGTCTTTTAAAAGCACTCTAAAATGTTACTTTCTACAAGAGAAAGTGTATACAGAGCACACAGCAATGTGGAAGGGTATAAAGGATTTTATTGGAATTTAGTTCTTCTTTCTTGTGCAATGCAACAATCTCAGACTCATAAAAGCCTTCCTGCCTCAAAGAACTGTCATTTATCTTCCCTCTGTGGGGTCATAAATGTTGACTTTCATACATTTATATTCTGGCAGATGTGTATTATTAAACTCAAGTGTTTTATTAGTTCTGATCTAATTTTTGTACTTCAAGATTCACAGGCAAATAGTATCAAGTAGAAGTACTTGACTGTCCTGGGGGGCTGAAGGAGAAAAGAAGAAATAAACTGGTTTTAAGACAGAGCTTGTTTGATATCTAGTAGGTGGGCAGATTCAGATTGAAAAAAAAAGGATTATTAAAAGATTTAAGAAATCAAATTTGGTTTTCCTTACCTAATCCCTACCCAAATATTGCGTATTGAAATAATTAAAACAAATTTGTTATTTTTAATTTTTGAAGTCTCTGTCACCAAAGTAGGTTTTAACAATTTGAGGCCTTTTTTTACCTATTAGATGGTGTCATTATGGACATTTCTTCATCAAGAAATTTCTTCTGGCAGAAGTGAACAACTCACTTTCTATACACATACTCTCTTTCCAAGGAAGAAAAACAACTCCCTAGGAACAGAGCTTTACACTCATTTTAGAACATTTTTTAATGTTCTCTCAAAATTTTAAGTTGTGCTGCTTTTGTTTTGGAAACAGTTAAATATGGACAGACTGCACCTTGCACAGTGTTGTTCATCTTTTGCCAGATGAATCATAGAACTGTTATTGTACAAATAATGATATTGAGAGGTTTTATTTATTGCCAGAGGTAGGAAATTGGTGTGCTGTCTTGGATCTGAGTGTTATGTCCCAGATCCAAGTTTGAGTACCTGTCGTGGTTTAAGCCCAGCTGGTAACTCTGTACCACGCAGCCGCTCTCTCACTCCTGCCCCTTCCTCCCCCTCTGCTCCCAGAGGGATGGGGGGGAGAATCAAAAGAATGTAACTCCTACAGGTTGAGATAAGAGCAGTCCAGTAACTAAGGTATAACACAAACCACTGCTGCTACCACCAGTAATAATAATGATAAGGGAAATAACAAGGGAAGAGAATACAACCGCTCACCACCCGCCGACCGATACCCAGCCCGACCTGAGCAGTGACCTAACGCGTCCAGGTTACTGCCCCCAGTTTATATAGTGGGCATGACATGCTGTGGTATGGAATATTCTTTGGTCAGTTTGGGTCAGGTGTCCTGTGTCTGCTTTCTCCTGGCTTCCCCTCCTCCCTGGCAGAGCATGAGACTCAGAGTAGACATTACTGAGCAGCAGCTAAAAACACTGGTGTTATCAGCGCTGTTCCCAGACTGAAAGTCAAAACCACAGCACTGCACCAGCTACTAAGAAGGAGGAAAATGACTGCTACTGCTGAACCCAGGACAGTACTGCATTTGCCTTGATGTAGCTGAACTCAAATATGAGAAAGAGAAGGAACAGGAACATAAACTGAACCGGGTAGGACATTTAAAGGGACATTTCTAATACTGACTGCTGTGGTTTGGATTGATTAAAGGGTAGTACAAGGAAGTCAGCCCACAACTTTATTTAGAGTGATTATATGACAGAATAATTCACTTTGATGTTTTAAGGCAATTTATTTATACCATATTTGCATGTTAAAGGCAATTGTTCTCCTTTAAACTAAGTTTGCGTTAAGCTTTTAACTAAGTTTCAGGAATGATGTATTGAGTGAGCTAAGCTTCCGTAAGTTCCAGTATTCTGCTTCATGAATAAAACTGTCAGAGTAAAGCAACCAATAACTCTCTGTCTTGACATTATGCTCAGTATAACAAATAAATCTTTAGAATCTCAACAGACCTGGCAACTTCATTAACAGTTATGCCTGCAGCAGAGAATGAAAGAAAATCAATTCATGTAGTCTGATATTTTAGGGCTTACAGCAGAGAGGGGTTAGTGGATTGCTGATGAACCTCCAGTATTTTCGTTCAATCTTCACTTACAGAAGCAAACAAGAAGTGTAAGAGAAGAGTATTTCTGTCCAAGAAAGAAACAGAATATGAAACAAGAGGAAGGGCATAAATTTTATGGAAGTTGAAGCCAAAACAGAGTATCTGGGCTCTCAGGCCTGTGAATACTAATTCTTTTAATAAGAAATATCTATTTCCTGTAAAGTTTCTCTAGTGCAGCTATGGAATTTAGGAATTCACTGCTCCAGAAGACAATAACGAGGTGATTAATTTAATTTCAGATTAAAATCTATTAAGAAGTAGTGAATATGCTGTATCTCACTTATAGCTCTTAAATATTTGATATTTAGTTGGTTCAATCCTTCTTCTAATGAGGGCAATGAGAAAATCTCCCTGAATTCAAAGTAGCAGGGATTCTCTCTTCCATGAGAGAGTAGCCACTGAAAATCTTGAGCATACACCATGCTCAAAAAGTTGAGTTGTTCTCCCTGCCATCATAATTCTTCCTTATAACACAGACATACCAAAATGGCTCCTGAGTATGACAAACTCTTAAAGCTCTACTCTTACAGAAGCAGTAAATTATATATGGATAATTTGTGTCATAACTTCATCACTTCAAAAGAATTAAGTCCTAAACCATTGGATATAGCCATGTAAGGTTCTCCTGTCTGCTGTTGTGCCATGGTTTTAGTTGCCCATAGCCCATTTTTTTTCACTAGTCAACATAAATGCTGTCCTTATAGTAGAGAATAATGATTTTTTTTACCAATTTGTCAAACTGTAAGACGGTACACCCGTGCTTCACAGCTATCTATAGTTTCAGATTTACCCTTTTTTAGAGAACGTATAGTCTGATAATAAAAGGCTAAATATTAGTGGACAAGCTGCACTACAAAGCAATAAAGTGACATATTCTTTTTTAAACTTATCATGCAGTTAAGAAATCATATTTCATACTTTAAAATATCTGTAAAATGGATCAGGGTTTGCCTTGTCAGCTTCAATATCAGTGAAGATCTTTGGAAGCACATGCTGTAAAGAAAAAAAAGTAAAATAAAGAAATAAGAGTAATACATTTTTAAATACAAACACATTGTATAATTTTATATCCAGCAGCTTGGTAATATTTCAGAACTTAGATTTATAAGAAGCAACTGAGTATAGTTTTTGACCTGTTGTTTCTTTCAAGAGTAGAAAAATATCTTAATTCTCCTTCCACCGAACATGTTACAGTTGATTTCAGAAGAGAAATATGCCCTTATTAAGCATATAATATTCTGATTTGATTCACTGAAAAGTCAATGAATCTGGCCTAACAGAAAATCTCTTCAGTGGAGCAGTCACTAAGAAAGAATTTTGTAAATTCTAAATTTACTTCTATTTAGAGAGTCCAGTATGTACTCCTGGGGCTATAAAATCAGAAATAATCTCTGGGGATGGAGACTAATCTGAAGAATCACAATTATGTAAAATATTAATCTATGGCTATCTACTTGACTGAAAATTATGCATATAAAGGAATAATTCCATTATATTAATTCCTGTGAATCATAAGGAATGGCTAATTATGTCATCAGCCTTATCAAAATAGTAAATTAATTGACTTAAATGTCACTCAGTTTCCTGTTCTGTAGTATGCAATTTGCATAGTAAAAGAGATCTTTTTCGCCTTCTGAGTATCCAGGCAGATTAAGGATGAGGGAATACCGCAAAATCTTCAAATTCTGCATAAGTCAGTTCTTAGCGCTTCCTCTCTTACGCAGGGGTGGGTTTTTTTTGCTTTATTATTAAGATTTATTTTGGGGAAATTTTTGCAGGACTAAAAGTTCATGCTGCATTCCCATGCATTGTACATACTTAAAGATACTTCCAGTATTAACAGTTTTAAGCTTGTTGAAAGTTAATTAATTGCAACAAGATGCACAAAGGCAGCCTTAGGCACAAGCTAAATGATCAGCCACCCAGGACAAGCCACCAGGAGCTGTATCTGATTCAAAAAGTCTGGCAGCATGGGTACAGCTGCTGAGGTTCCAGTGGACTGTAAGGTGTGATGGCTACTTCTGCCACAGTCACACACTCGCAGTAAAAGAACAGGGACAGCAAGCTAGGGTCCTTAGACCTACCTCCCACTACTGCACCTCTCCATCTTTTTTCATTTCCATTCCTGTCCCATGGCTTCAATGACTGCCTCTTCACATATGGAGCATTTAACATGTGTTTGTCTGTTTTAAGAGATTTGGGCCAAGTCTGATGCACAGAGAAAATGCAATGCAGTGTTTTCCTATGAGGAGATACTCACTGATCTTCAAACACTTCTTCTCTCCTTATCTTAACTGCTGCAATCTTTTTAGTTTAACACATCCTTCCCTCTATACATGGCACTTTGGAAATGATTTCTTTCTTCCCCACCTATAAACTGTGCTGAGATTTCTTTGCTTTGTTGCCACATAAATGAGAACATGTTGTGTGTATGCCAGGAAATAACAAATACCAATCTATTGTCACTTACTTTTTATATGGCTACTTTCATCTGAGGATATTAAATCACTTTAGAACTATCAGTTAGCTGAGAGCAGGTTTTACTGCATCTCTGAAGTTAAAAAGTAGTGAAATAAGAAGGCACTTCAAATTCTTATCCATGTTTTGTTGCCTTTTGGGGCAGGGGGATGGGCTGGGATTTGGGTTTTTTTATTTGTTGGGAGGGTTGCTTTTTTGGTTGCTCATTTTTTTCCATTGGATTTGCAGAGCTCAATGAACTCTCCCAGACTGCATTTTAGAGCAATATGTAATCTGATCATCATGGGCATAGGGGAGCACTTCAAGCCAGGATTGTGTCTACCCTCTCATGCAACTGGTAGTCTGCACCTTTGCAGTAGAATTTCCAAGTGGGCCACATTGGCATATGTCTTTCCACTTATAATAAAAGCATGTTCCTGTGAATAAGATATTTGCATGAAACTGCAGCATAATTCCTTTTCTGTGTTCCAGAGAACTCAGAAGGATTTCATGATTATTATACATGTATTCAACTCTTTACACTTCCAGAAATGCAGCCTTTCCCAAGATTTGTGGTGGGAGGGGGAAAGGGATTAAGGTCACTTATTTTAGATCCCGCTGTTGCCATTTAGATAAACTAGAGCAAACCAGTATTTTAGGCTTGAATGAAAAGCTCTTTGACAAGCCTGTGATACTTTGGTTATGCCTTATATATTCCAAGCACTCTGCTGTCAGACAGAAAAGTTAGATATAAATGATACTAATATTTGCTGTTCATCTTTAGTAGAATCTGCACAGATGCAATTGTCCATTGTCTAACAAATCAAACAGTACCATTTCATCTTTAAGAATATGCTTAAAATCATCATTCCATGTATATTCTTTGTTCTGTTGGATTAAGACAAAGCACTCTGCTGCCAAGTGCTCAGTGCTGCTGAGGGGAATTTCTTCATGAACTATGTCAAATAGTTGTATGTCATGAACTTGCTGAAAAATCATCATCATCATGTTGTGGGTGCCTTCCTTATGGGTAGGTTTATCTCAATGAATGTCTCTACTGTTATTTTGATGCCTTTCTCATTACCATCAATCACTCATTCAATGCAAAGCACCCTGGTTTTTTTCCTGCTGTCTGAGTGATAGGGTTATCTAAACTGTTCTTCTCCTTGCTTTAGCACTGCAATTCATAATGCTATGAGGAAAACAATTTATTTCCCATTTCACCATAAATTAATGCTCTATGTTTGTTTCTAGAGGATTTATTTGATACAGTCAAAAACTTTTAATAGGACTTGGGCACTTATTTGCCCTTCCGTGCCCTTGAAAATCTTTCCTTTGTCATTTACCCTTGTAATGCCCTCAGAAGAATATGGAAAAGATATTCAGCAGCAATGAAATGACTTTCACCTTCGATTAATTTTTATTTGTTTCTTTCTAATTGCTTTTAAAAGACATGTCTTACGTTCATGGTTGTTTTTAGAGAAATATTGATCAGCCACCCCACAGTGTTAGGGATTTCCCTGCCTTTCCCAGGTTTCTTCTGCTGTAACAATTTTACCTTGAGTTAACTGAGCTCTTTGAAAATGTAATTTACCAATGGAAATAATGGCATTCATGAATGCAAGCTCATTATAGCAGGAATCCCCTTGTAGCATCTTAAACTAAAATGAGTTTCTTAGTTATCACTAGTAGAGAAAAACATGAATATTCAACAATAATTTTTCTATTTCTAAAATGGCACCTAATTTTTTAATTTGCATTTTATTAGCTGTGAATTGTGAACTAAGTTAAATTTTTATCTTAAATTCTTACGATTTTTTTGGGCATTCACAAAGAAGTAATCATGCACACTGTCATAAACTTACATTTAAATAGTTTGCTTTAAGAATAAACTGTTCTGCATAGACAGCTTGTAGGACGATGAAAAAAAGAATTATTCTAGGGTCAAAATCACTATAAAATTCGTATCAGCATTAACACAGAAGATATATTTGAGTGTGTTATTTAGTAACTGAACATTTTTAGTGTTCAGTAATTCCATGCTATAATAAAAGAGATGATTTATCAAAATTTACTGCATGATCAATTTATAACAACAAAATAGGTTACTTTATTTGCCTAGCTTCAGTGCTCTTGAATTATCTATAGTGTAACTATGTAAACTGCTTCTTAGGACTGCTAAAACTCATTAGTATCTTTTAATAAACATTAGTATTACTAGCCACCCTCCCCAGTTCTACATAATAGTGTCAGTCCAAAAAGTATATAAATTTCAATGGGAAATTATAAATTTATAAATTATTTGGGGATTATTTGAAGGTCCTGAGGTCATTTTAGTTTTATTCTTGAAATAGTTTCAAAACTTCGGTCATAAGAGGTGAGATTTCCAAAAGTGTTTAAGCAGTAAATGACTAAAGTGTATAAACTGCTGGCTCTCCAGCTCACAGCCCTGAAGTCTGGAAATGCACAGCTACCAGTTGCAGGAGTTAGAGGGAATGTCCCAGAGAAAGGTTCCTTGCCCTTATGCTGTGTTTTGTGGTCCCTGCCAGATAGGATTTGGCTTTCTTCTGATCTTGGCTAACATATTTCATATTCCTCTTCAAATGGAATAGTTGAAACTGCATAAAATATGTAAGTAAATGGTAAAAAGAAATATTACAAAAATATTTTATTCTTAACAAGTTATAAACTGTGTATTATAATCTGTATTACAGGAAGTTAAAACAGTGCATGAATGGTGCATTTTGACTTTACTGATCTGTTGTGACAGAAATTGACTCTTTCTGGCAGGTTAAAGGATGTGGATACAAAACTGCTCTGTCAAAACATTTTCTGATTGACTTAGGATCACATGTTACTTGACTGAGATACACGTTTGTTGGTAATGTACAGCTGGATTTGCAGTTATAGGAGGAGCTGAGTCATGGAAACTGGATGTCTGACTACTGGACAGGTTTGTAAATCCTAATAAATGCTTAGCTGTGTTGTTTGTACTTAGATTTATGTGTTACAGGAGAAAAGGTGCTCAAGTAGACTTAGAATGAGCTCAGGCTGAGACCAGAAATGATACTGCCACGTTACGTGGGTTGTGAAGAAAAAAACAGCTTCGAGTTCTAATTTGGTGCTAGCTTGGCTGTCTGCATGGTGCTCTATCATCTTGATGCACCTAACTTTGTCAAAGTAGTTCTGAGAATACCACTGGATTAGTAACTTCCCCCCACCCATTACCAAAATAAATGTATGAAATAGTCATTAGAACAACAGGGAAAGAAGAGCATAAAATCAGAAGCTGGGTATTTTTTCTGGCAATGTTTCCTGTCTTCAGCTTGGAGCTCTAGCACTGTATATGTAAGATCTCGTTTACTGGTTCAAGTTAAGTTAAAACTGAAGAAAATGGATACAGAAGCACATGCTCCTGAATCTGTATTCTGGGAATGGGTTTTACAGTGTATGCTTATTATTAGCGTATGCTTCTATCTACTCCCTTGCCCTAAAGTTGGGAAGTTATTGTAATTCACTATTTACAGATCGTGCAAGGAGTGATTATGCACGTGTATTTTGTGATAGATGTAAATTAAGAAAGAATGCCAAATACCCAGAAAGGACATCCCTGAGTGTTTTGTAAATATGTGATTGCCTTTTTTTATCTGAACAAAAGATTTAAGATATCCAGGAAAAGCTGTGTTGCACTTTGTGTTTAGTTACACCTTCTCATACCAAACTGAACACCTGGACACCTGAAGACAGAGAGATGCTAATAACCAATGTTAACTAATAGGTGTGAATCCCCTGAAATCTTTTTCTTTCAACACTCATGATATACCTTGCTTGCTAAAGGTGAATGCTCACATGATACACTATTGTTTTTGGAGAATATCTGAGTGCCTGAATTTGAACAAAGGTAGTCATGCTCTAACACTCAGATCTGCTGTTCACTATTTTTTATTTACTGTTCTCTGTTTTCCTGAAGGATACTTCAGGCATCTGTTTGGACAGGAGAAAAAGTCATTTGGCTTAGATCACAAACCACATGTGACGAATAACGGCTAGCAGACAGCTAAAGGGTACAAGCAGGAACTCTTGAGGAGGGCTGAAAGGTGTTCACCAAACCTTTGCCTTTATCACTGAATATATCAGAAATCTCTGCTTGCTAGTGGTTCACAAATAAAAAGGGTTAAGTTCCGTTATTGAGCCATTATCAACCCCAGCCCACCCAAATACAATCAGTCCCCTAGTACAGTGGTTTGAGATTAATGTGAAGCAAGATTGTAGGTGGAGGGCCGTAAATTGTGGTGAAAGGATTAACGAGATGTAGTAGTTGCAGCATCCTAATGGGCTCCTGATGGGGTGGCAATGGGCTGCTGATGGGGGTGATTAGGCGATGCGGCAGAGGCCCAATGGCCCTTAACGCTGCCTCACCTGGCTGGAAGAGGGAGTGATAGGAACGTTTCCCGGTTCTGCTCTGCCCTCGCACAAGACCCACAGCCTTTGAGCAATCTGACCGAAGGTAACTGAAACCTCCTGTTATCCCTCATGTTATATAAAAAACACACCAAAGTGAGAAAGTGGTTGTGTCGTCGTGTTCCTCCTGCCTCCACCTTTGAGGGCAGTAGCAGCAGGTAATTTGACTGCAAGCTCCTCTCCAAAGTACAAATTTGGCGTTTGGACTTCTCTGTGGCAGAGGATGAGAGCACAATTCCACCAGCGTGCAAAGTGCTTGCTTCCTTCTCCTCCCCAAAGCACGGGTACCACTTTGATAAGAGGTAAGATTTGTGCTCCCAGACTTGTTGAAATTGATTTGTATATCTGTGTATTTTCAGGCAGGTGTGTAAATTGAAGTGATTTGTCTATCTTAAAAAATAACGGATAGAAACAGAATCTGAGACGTTTGAGTGTGGCTTTCCAGGTCTAAGTCGAAGATTTTGGTGTCTATTTTATCATCTGTAAAAAAAAAAAAGGAAAAGTGAGATTACATTAAAGGGAGCGTTAAGCGCAAAGTATTGCAATATTGTAATGATATTATAGTCTGGTTTAGTACAGAAATACGATTTTTAAAAGTTTTCAAAAAGCAGCAGTATGCAAATGTTTTTCCTTTGTTGATTCACCTTTTCCCTTTGTAGTCCTTTGTACCTCTTGAAAGTGTAACATAGTTTTTGGTAAGAGACAGTACCCCTGTACTGCCTGGAACATCTTTCATGATCTAATTTGTCTGAGTAGAAAATAGAGAACATAGTAACTGATGAGGCTTCCTTAGATGTTGAAAAGGTACAGAGTTTAGTCTTTTTGCTTTGTTGTGTTTTTTTTTTTAATACAGTGTAGTATTTCGTCTTGGTAGATCTTAATATCTTATCAGTATATAACTGTTTTCCAGGTAATAAAATTACAGGCGCTCAGAGTTAAATATTCATGTCTTCATCTGCTGAAAAAAGCACACAATCATTAAAAAGATGTATAAATCCTCAGCTGCTCGGGCAAAGTGTCGAGTTATGTTGGTAGTAAAAATGTGCCACCATGCAGCTTTTCAAACAGAGCCTGAAACGTCTAAAAATATCCTAATCTAATTACAGCCTTCCTTTAGCTGTTATTTATGTGTACAATGATATAAAATGTTATAAAGCCTCCCCAGATTCTTCTTGATTACTGGATGTTTCTTTCCAACCTTCCCCTTCATCTACTGTGAAATCAGATAGCCTGGTATCTTTTCCACCTCTGACTGCCCTGTGAGCAGGGCTTTGTTAAATGGTTAACTCCCAAAAAAGAGGAGCTGGATCTGATGGCCCAAGAAATCTCATCTGTTCTCCTTGACCTATGAAATGTTTTGGCTAAATTACAAGGAATATGTCAGAATAATTACCAAAGGATATAAAAAGCCAAATTACTTTCAGTCAGTGAATTGCCATGAATCCTTTTTAAAATAAGGTCGAATTGACTAAAGCATTATTTATTTTCAGGGTTTGTAATTGTTCCATTGTCATGAAAGCTTATCAGAAGTACCAAAGCTGAGTATTTGTATAAAATGAATTTGGCTTATGTTAAATCCCCAGTGAGTCTGTCTGTGACAGATATCGCTACTAGCTAAATGGCCATCCAAAACACATAACTCTTGTAAAATAGTAACAAAACAACAAATAAGGCTTGTTTAGTTTTCAGCTCAGACCTCAGCTTATATATATATATAGGCAAGTAATTCTTTCTGTTTAAGTGATTATTTAGATGAGCTGGGCTTTTCTAGCACCCTTATTTTAACTTTAGATCATCAAAGTCAACAAGACTAACTGGAGTAGTAAGCTGAATGAGGCTGAATCTCTTAGAAAAATCCATCTCATTCTTTAGAGTAAAGAAGAGATATTGCTTTTTTTCTTCTGAGTTCTGTGGAACATGTGTCCAATGTAAGGTCCTATAATTTCTAGTAAGAAATTTCTAGAAGTAGTTCAGTGCCTTTGGTTTTGGTATGCCCACTTGTAGTTTTAAATGAATTTAAAAATCCAGTCCACAAAGTGTTCCTAGGAGGTGTGCTAGTAATGAACTAACAGGGCTCAAAAAATGCTAGAGAAAATAGAATTAGGCCAAAAATGTTAAACGGCAAGGGGAAAGCATTTGTATAATTTGAACACATTTTGATTTAAGTTTCGAGAGGCTATGGACATGATGTAGACATATTGGCTGTACAGCTGTTGTTTTTTCAAACAGCCCACCCCCTGCACTTCCCCTGCCAGCCCCTTTCATAGAAGATTTTGTACTTGGACGTTTTTTATGCTACTATAATGTAATGCTTTGTCCTCTTTTTAACTACGTTTGCCAATTGCAGCAAGCTGTTTGATACTTTCAACATGTGAAATAAACAGGCCTAGGGATAAGGTTGATGGTATCAGATTCTTTTAGATGGTAAATTGAGCCAAATTCTGACTATAGTCTAAAAAGCTGAAATAAGGACTATGCTGGATGAGAACTATGCAGTTGTTGCAGTATATAAATGCTCGGTTGTTTTTCTTGCAGATGGGAGATTATTTTTATGGCTCTTTGTAAATTTGGTAATGAGAGCAAAAGTTGTCTAATGCAAATATATTGTAATACTAGTGTCCTCCCCCACCTCCCTGTGTTTTTAATTCTGTTGGTGCTATATAAGCACCTCTGTAGGAAGGAACACCAGTGTTTCTCTGCCTTTTGATCTCTGCACAAATGGCTGTGTTCACCTCCTCTCTTCCATGGGGCACATTTGGACAAGATGGAATTTTGAGGTTTGAGAAAGGGGAGAAAGTCATATATTTCATGATGTACATACAAAATGAAATTAAAGATGAGGCTGTGACACAATGTAGCAGTAGCCTGGAGGCAGTGGCAGTTCATGAAAATATCTTTAATCACATTAGTCTTTAATTATGGGTTGTGGTTGTGTGTTAACAGACTTTACAAAAAAAAAGATCATAATGCTCTGAATCAAATTTGTATCTTTAGTTTAATTTTACCATCCGTTTTAGGATTAACCTAATCATGTGTCAGGCCAACTGCTTGTCTGTTTCTACAAATGAAAGCATGTCAAACCATGTCCAAACACCCATGTGTGTAAGACAGACCCAGCTGTGCTCAGTTTTCCCTGGAATGTGAGAATTCACAGTTATAAGGAAGGGGCTGTGCATGTGCTCAGTAGCACAGAAGCTAGCGAGAGATGAGATGCACTGACTTCATTCAAACGCTAGGAATCAGGCATGACATCAGCAGTAATCCCTTCCTCTAGGATTGAATCCCTTCAACCTAGGATTGAAGAATCCCAGAGGTTACAAAACCACTTGGGTTTAACCCTGCTCCAAAATTCTTTGCAATTTAACTTGAAAGACCATTGCTCTGCCTGGGTCATCTCATTCTCAGAGTGCTGCAGAAATGCAGTCATCTCAGAGATGTACACCATCTTGTGCAGAAGAGCACCAAGGTCCAGCGCAAGCAAATCTTTATTACTAGCTGCTTTACTGAACACTCAGATTAGTTAACTGTCCTTCTGGAACATCTGGAGGATGATAACATTGCTGGAGGCAGGCTGATTATGGAAGGTGCAACCATTTCTGTTCTGCTTAGCATAGCTATTCGGTAGTATTCCTTCTTCAGTTCTAAGATTCAACACGTATAAACAACATTCAACAGCTGTATAAACTCACTCATGAAAATAAAGTTGGGGTTTGTTGTTACCTAAAACAGGAGTGTTTTGTAGTGACAGGCAACTAAAATGATGGCACTTTCTATACATGACACATCGCCTAGTAATGTCATTGCACATAATGGAGGCACTACTCTGTGAGATGCGTGATGTCTTGTGATATGTCATGAGGCGATTTAGTTTGGAATTAACCAGTGTCTAATCTGATCAGCAGAGTGTTTCAGGTGATTCAGGCAGTGCAAAAGTGTGGATAGAGGGATGGTTTTTTGCAGACAGGTAGGGGAAGGTGACTAATTTGCATTTTTAAAGCTAGAGATAGCAAGATTATAGTCTGTCTCTTGAAACTGTCTTCCAGTAGGAGTTCTAACTGAACTTTTCCTCAAAGGGAAGAAAAATAGAACAGAAATAAATACTTGAAATGTTGCATAAATCCAATTATCATATAGTGGATATTAAGGCCATACCTTGCATAATGTAAATCAGCACAGCTGTAATATTTTAATGTACTTTCATTACTCTGAGTTTTTAAATTCCATGTTCTTTTATATATATATATAATTATTTCATAATCACTTTGACTATAATGTTTCAATCTTTGAATTATTCACTAGACAATTCAATCAGGTGAAATAGGTAAATACAGCCAGGGATTTTTTTTGTTGTTGCTGTTGGGTTCTCTGTTTGGTTTTGTGCTGTGTGGGTTGTGGGGTTTTTTGTTTGTTTCTTTCTTTCTTTTAATGTATTGCCCTTTCAAATTTGATATTTTAAAATCTGCTCAAATGAACCTGGAAATGTTTTTGTGGAAGAAATAATTTTGCTTTAGTCTGTAGACACAGATTTTGTAAAAATAATGTTTTAATGAACTATCAAGTCAGCTATTTCTATGGCTTTCTACAACTCTAAAGAAAGGAATTGATGCTTAGGAATTTAACAAGCTATATTGTTCTTTGTAACCTGGACATTACAACATTTCATGGTGACCGATGCATGTAACCACTTATGTGTTTGAATTTCTGGGTATGATGAAAGCAACTGAGGTTTGGTTTCTTTTTTTCCACTGGAGGACAAAAATAACCTAACTGAGGAAATATCTAGAAAACAGAGAATAAAAATAGAATCAGATTTCTAAAATGCAGCAATTTCAAATTTTAATATATAAAATAACCATGCATATAAGAATTTGCTTTTTATGTGTGTAACAGTTTTAATTTGGCAGTATTCCTAGCATTGAGTAGAGAGCATTCAACAGAAAAATATGATGGTCTTGACCCTTCAGATCAAGCACATGTTCTGTAGGACTGCTGATGAAATAATTTATTACCTAAGACTCTAAACTAATATTTGTATTGAATATTATCTTGCTCCACAAGTGGCCTTACATAATTCAACAGGACCTTTACTGGAGCAAGATGTTCCCGCAGCTGAAGGGCAATCACACAATTATCAGTTCCTTCCTCTAAAATTAAGTTCTAATTATGTGTTTCATTTTCTTGAACCGTCTTGTTTACAGAGTTAAGTTCTTGGTTTTTAACATGCAAAAGGGAAGGGGTTTGGAGTTTTGTATTGGATGAAAGACATTTCTTTAGTAACAAAATCATATTTTTCAGAGGCTAGATATTTATCTATATTGAGAAACTTCACTGCTTTTGCATGTGTAAATTATCACTGAGTGTATATGGCTCTATCAGAATGTGTGCCATATGATATGTCAATGAATGATAGTGCCAGTTACTGTTAATTCCTGCAGTAGAAAAATGGCTGTATTCCCTGTGGCGAGGAGAAGAGAAAGACTACCCTGCTCTGTTTAATACTGGAATTTATTAGTGGCTGATGGTTTTCAATGCCCACCATGGTTATTAACTGTGTCAAGTAACTCAGCTGTAGAAGAGAAGCTGCAAACAAATGATTCTGACTTTTGGAGAAAAGAATACAGCGTTGGATGAGTCTCAGAACCACTAAAATTTTCCTGAGACCTCAAACCGTACTGAATTTGCAAAACTTGCTGCTCCTTTTTGAAGCCTAATATTTTCTCATCGTGCCGTTCTGAAGGGAAAGTTCCCTCCATTAATAGCAGACACTAATAAATAGAGAAAGTTTGGACTTTTCTCCGTACCATCTTGCTTCCAGGACTCCTGTAGGATTCTGAGTTTTAAAAGCAGACGCATCTATTTTTTGTTAGTAGCCAGTTAAGATTTTGTCTTATGAAAGAAAACATCGTGGACAGTGCTTGTTGAAGTATCTTTAAAGTGCCATGAACTTTATAGAACTATAATAATATATATATTTTAATTGATTAAACCTGTTGGCTGAGAAAAAAATGCTAGAGATATAAAGAGAGAAGGAATTGGGAGAAATGGGAAACAAGTTCCTGAGCAGAATGCAAACCCCAAAAGCCTTTTAGTTAGGACATGAGTAGACTTTGCAAACAGTTGGTATTTAAAAATTTATTGGCTCATGCATCTCAAAAGACTTGTTTTTTAGCATCATCATAGGATTATTCAGCACCTTTTAAAATGTAGGATCTGGCTGTACTGAAATGATTTTAAGGTATGAAGTCCTAAATACATCCTGTGTCTAAATAATATTAAAAACTCTGCTGGTTTGATTCTAAATACAATGTAGTGCAATTTCACCGGTCTTTTGCAGGCCCCTCTTAAGATGCTCAGTGACCTCTGAACCAACTAGGAGCCATACTGTCATGGTTAATGAGGCACTCAGCCCAAGCTAATAAGCTCAGTGGGAAGCAGGACACTTTAACTGAGTTTGAGAGTCCTTGTACAAGCCTATTGCTGGTCAGCTTAAAGGAAGGGCAGAGCACATCTGCTTAGTGCACACAGAGAATATGTTAAGGGTTATGTGAAAAGATCATGTACTTTAATCTTTTTGTCTTTTGTAGACATGGTAGTAAAGACTAGGATTCTTGGTTTTCTAAATACTTGGAAATATGCAAAACACATTTATCTGTCACACAGCGCTGAAGTCTGTAATGCTTGTCATAGAGGAATAGCTGTTTGTCATCTCAGCATTCTTCACATTTTGCAAAGGATTTTGGTTGCACGCTGATCAAAAGCCATGTGTTGTAATTGTTAGGCATGACATCTCCCCATCAGTCATAAATGCTGAGGGAATAGTGAAACATGTTCTGTCTGGTTGTTTTGCCTTTAGGGTGGAGAAACTCTTACTGGTGTTAGTCAAGTTACTTTTGAAGCACATGTGGGTGAATACAGGCAAAGCTGAAGATAATCGACTTGTTCCGTTTAAGTGAATTCCCAAATCACATCTCCGCTCCCAAGACTTGTTTCTGCTTTTTTTTGTATCCATACTTTGAAGGGGGGAAAAAAAAAAAGAAACAAAACCAAGTACAAAAATACCACAGTGGCACCAGAATTAAATCTGTACGCCTAACCACTGTGTTTCTTGCAATACTGTAGTAATCATAATCTTTACTGTGACTGACAACTGTAATAAATCTCTGATCAGTAGGTGTGAGTGCTATATTATGTAAATTGCTTTGAGAACAAAAAGGGAGGACAATGCTGTTAAAAACTGGTTGAAAGACCACAGTACTTTTCATCAGGCTACTCAGTCCACTGAGTGTGGAAATTAAAACCCTTCTGGGACATGCAACTGTGAAGAAAAATTTGCTTAAAAAGTGCTAGTTACAAAAGGCAAAATTCAAACAATCATCAATAACTCTTCTTTTAGATGAGTAATGGGGGATAACCCTATCAAAGATCCTTCTGTTGTGGGCATCCTAGTTTAGAATCTCAGAACCATAGACTCATAGAATCATTTAGGTTGGAAAAGATCTTTGAGATCATTGAGTCTAAGCATAAACCTAGTACTGCTTCAGCACCTCAATATCTTTCTTTTAGTGAGGGGCCTGAAACCGAGCACAGTATTCAAGATGCAGCCTCACCAGTGCCGAGTACAGGGATATGATCACTGCCCTGGTCCTGCTTGTTAATGCTAGTGCTGATACAAGCCAGGATGCTGTTGGCCTTTTTGGCCACCTAGGCACAAGCTGGCTCACGGTCAGCTGGTGATTGATCAATATGCCCAGGTCCTTTTCCACCAGCCAGCAGTCCTGTGACACTCCAAGCCTGTAATGTTGCAAGAGGTTGTTGTGATCCAGGTGAAGTACCCAGCACTGAGCCTTGTTGTATCTCATACATTTGGACTTGGCTCATCAATCCAGCCTGTCCAGATCTCTTTGTAGATCTTTTCTATCCTCAAGCAGATGAAAACTCCTGCCCAGCTTGGTGTCATCTGCGGACTTAATGAGGGTACGCTTGAATCCCCTCATCCAGATCATTGATCTGAACTGGTACCAATCCTGCGCCCTGGGGACCACCATTTGTGACTTGCTGCCAACTAGGTTTAACTTCATTCACCACAACTCTTTGGGCCTGAAATCCAGAAATGGAATTAACTGTGCTGTCAAACATCAAACACCTGTGAGAGCTCAGTGTGGCCTCCTTGCTGCTTCACAAGTGTTCAGGCAATTAGTAAACTTTTGTCATCTTACTGGACTTGTCTCTCAACTGTACAACATGCTGTTACTGGATGGTAAACACAAGGCCCTCTGTCAGTCATCTATCTTTTATAATTTGTCTGCTTTCTTCTGTTCACAGGTCTTAGCACCCATGCTCTTCAGTATTTACTTACTGTATTTTGTCTCTCCCAGAGGTAATGTGTGTGGTGCTGATTGGTCTTCATCATCCAGCTTGTTTCTGCCCGCTTTTGTCCACACGATGATGATTTTCTGGGGAGATATTTTTTTTTTCGTTAATTCCCAAGATTAATTTCACTTAAATTTCACATCTGTTTCTTTTTCTTGCTGTTTTGCAACATAAAGCTGTACTTCTCCTTTCTGCAAATTATGTGCAATAACTCTGCTGAGTTTGATTTTATTCATGAGACAAAATAATTTACACGTGTATTTCTTGTGTTCTTTGTGCCAGTTGCAGACCGGTAGAAATTGAGACTTGGTTCCATATGAGCCAAGAATCTAGCTAACAAAGTAATATTCTGCTTTACAAATCAGTAAATGCCTGTTCCTTAAGGTGTGTTTTGGCTTGCAAATTTACCCATGTTTTATCATCTGATTGTATCTGGAGTGAGTATTGATCTCCTCCTGCTGCTTGTCAACGTGTATATATATCAGGTCGTATTTAATAATGCAGCTTCCTAAGGTGACCTCTTTTCTGCATGAATGTTGGATCTGACCTTCATTTTGTTGAACTCTGTTCATTACATATTCTCTCTCACTTGCTTCTACACTGTCTAGGGAATACTCTTACTTCAGCACACAAGGGGTTTCACTGCTAATGAAAATCCCTAAGTGCCACAATTAAAATTTACTTTGCTGTGCTCAGTCTAAGAAAAAGAGCAATGTATATTGCAGTTAATAATCTAGATCTCATTTAAACCAACTTTAGTTATTTTTTTCTATGTCAAGTTAAAGTCATTTACATGTATAAATTAAACTTATAGCTAAAGGTTTAAACAAAATAAGCCATACTCTGGTCTTAGTCTCACTGGAACATGGATATTTTTTTTTCCAACATAACTTAGTAAAGATATTGCGCCAAAAAAAAACTACTTCAGTATTTCTTTCTTCAGATAGAATAAGCTAGAGTCACCATTACAGAAAAGGAAGACTTACTCCATTGTTGTGTAACTTGGTTTTCTTATGTTGTTTGACCACTTCATATGCTAATACTACTATCTAACATGAACAATCTAGAAATGTTTTAGAGTAAAAGCTTTTCCTCAGAAAGTAATGGCTATTTCTTGTGTTGCTCTGACTAGAAATGAATGAGTTTCTAAAACAAGTTTAATTAGAATGAGTAAATAAATGCTGGATGGAGAGAAAAGGTGCAGAGGGATTATCTCTGTCCATTTGAGTAAATCTGAATAATAATTTGTGATAAGAGTTGTCTCTGTAAGTACTTCTGTATTTCATATCTCTGTACATATCTCTGTCTCTTGTTTTCTGCTGAAAACAGTTTTTGAATTAATGACCATTTAGTAATGGTAGAGATCCAATTACCTCAATTTATATCTTGCCAAGCTGTGCATACAGTAGCTGTCCCAGCCTTCTGAATCATTTATATGGAACACCTATACAAGGCCTCTCTGATGCTGGAAAGGAAGTCAAAACATGCATTTAAGCCAACATTCCCCCATTTTTTTCCCCTCTGAAGAAAGAAGCCTGAGCTTCATCCCACCCATATAAATCTCAAGCAAAGATCTATCCCACTGGCATTTCCTGAGGCAACCCAGCAGGCATTGCTACAGCAGTAATGGCTGTGATATTCAATTTAGTATTTATTCTTTGTTAGGAATGTATTTATGAGTCGAATCTCCATCTCTGCCGAATGCTAATTCTTGGCAGCAGTTACAATGCCTTGTCCATTTGGCTTTGAGTCTCTGTATGGGCAGCAGTCACAATACCAGTAGCATTATCAGCTGTGTTTCACCATCATCTGTGCTATAACTACACTGTAATTTTAAATGACTGAAAAATTAACTAAATTCCATATGTTTAAAGGGAAGATCCTTACTTGATCACAATGCATTAAGGTATTCTACATATATTTTTTTTAACATAAGTAAAAAAAAAAATTTAGAATTGGAATGGTAATTGAATTAAGCAAGTTGAGTCAAATAAAATTAATAGTCATGGTAAACTATAATGAAAGTGAGATTTAAGTCTCTTCAGTCAGCACAGTATTAACTTTCAGCATTTTTTCTCCTCCTTAGTGGCTGGTGCAGCGCTGTGTTTCTAACTTTCAGCCTGAGAACAGTACTGATAATACCAATGTTTGTAGC
>WYDI02003340.1:0-18298 GCA_009867235.2 Psittacus erithacus
CCCGGGACGGGGCGGGCGAGGGGAGGGAGGGGGGAACCGGCCCGTCTGAATCCCCTCATAGTGAGACACCCTCGCGTACAGAGCCGTGCCGTTTCGGCTGGGTGGGTGATCGGTTCGGCTGTGTCGGATGCGTTCGGGCTGGGGGAAGCCCCTAGGACCCGGTGGTGATTCTTCTCCCGCACGTACAGGCAGGTCCCGTAAGCCCAGCGCTGGAGCTGCGGGATCGCAACTTCAGCCCCGTCACATGCGATGCGGTGATGTACTGGGGAAAGAACCTGGTGTTTAAGGCACGGCCAAAACCTTTCCTTCGCGCTAGGGCTCTGCAGGTGTGGGGGACTGTGTACGTGCCCAGCTGTAGCAGGTTTGGCTGGCTGCCGGGGAGCCCTCTGAGCTCATGTGGTGTAGGAAGGGATGGATAGCAAGCGCTGCTGCTCATCCCACTGCTCTCAAAATCGGCAACTCTGGTTTGACGAAGGAATCGAATTGTCTCCAGTGCTGAAGTTCCGTGACCCATTTTTTTATCTGTCTGGTAAGATAAACCGTAGGGATTAACCATGTAGGTTTGATGCACAGCTACCTGAGAGAAAAATTAAGCACCTTTCAGAAAAACAGCTTCATGCTTCCTTTCATCCATCACGTATTACCTGAAAATAAGACATGGCCATCTGCGTTAGAAATACCACAAAATTTTGAAGTTAAGTGGGTTTCTTTCTCTTCAGCTTTCACAGATTTCTCCCATTCACTTGTGAAAGCAGTTAACAGTGTGTCTAACTTCAGCTATGGTACTTAACCTTGAGCTTGCATAATACTTAAGGGGCTGAGTCCAGCCCATCACATGGTGTCAGGAGGTCTGATAGCTTTTGAGGTGCTGCTGCATCAGTCCTATTTTGGGTCTGATCTGAAAACAACCTGAGGAGACCCCAGCTGTGACTGGAGAAAATAAGTAAAGCGAAAAGGGAGGAGATTTAATGGTGTTGGAGGTTCAAGTGTGCCTTATTAGATAGCTAAGGCATTACACTGTCAACTGCATGCAAATATTTAAAAATCTAATAATCCTCACTTAAAGAGCAGTCTGAGGGGTTAGGCATAAGAGAAAGGCTATAGGCAATGCTGGAGTCTCATACAGATGCCCTGTTACACTGCTTTACATTTACTGGCTTCCTCATGGTGCTGAAGCAGTGGGAAAGAGAGGTGAGAAAAGGACGAGAATGTGATTCAGGCATAGTAGATACCACAGAGAGCAGCCCAATGGCACCTTCTGGCTTGGTAAGATGCACTGGGAATGTGGGAGAGATGGAGTGTGTAAGAGGTGACACAACAACTAAAGTAAGGTGTGAGGTCATGGAGGACATTTCCCATTGAAATGGGAATGAGAAATGAGGTGCAGTGGGTGATGGAAAGCCAGCAGGGAAGTCTGCATGTCTGCACATGATGTCAGCCGGGGAAGTTGATTATTTTTGTCAGAGTGTAGTAGAAAAACACAGGGGAAGGGCAGTGTCACAGAGGATGAAATGAGTAAGGCTGCAACAAGGGATTCTGTCGGTGTCATGAAGAGGTAAGGGAAGACTTGGGTTTCAACAGAGATATTTAAGTGACAATAACCCTGTCCTGTAACCTCCTGAAAAGGAGGAGTGACACATGAAGGAGAGCAGATCACAGGAGAACCTGTCCTTAAAATCTCAGTTTCCAGCTCACAGGAGAGTATACTAGGAGACCTTAATGTTCAGTAGGGATCTAGTTAAGATGTTAATGGGGCTGAGGATGTTCATAGCTCCCTGGGTTGCTAACTGGGAGGGCTGCTATAAATTATAGCTTTTGAGGTTTTGTCGGGGAGTGTTGCTTCATTTCTTGAAATTATGGGCTAAATTCATCACCGTTTTAACAGGGCACTAAATTAGTTGCACTTATAGGCAGCTTCACCACAATAAACTATAATCCTTCATGCCCTAGAACATGCCCTTCCAAGAATAAGTGGCTGAAGGCTGAATGGTTGTCAGACCTGGCGGTGACAGTACTTGCATGGCAGGGCAGGTAATGTTTTCCAGGGGGAGTGAGGCTAGAGTTAGTAGGCTGTGTCAACAAACTATGGTCACATAAAAGGCCAAATTCCCACAGAATAGTGCTTTGGTTCCTGGCAGAGCACTGCAGGAACAGGACATCAGGACTGTTTGTTGCTCTAAGCATTGTTAGCAGTCTTGGGACAGATGGAACTGGTGCCACACCAAAAAGGTTATTTTGTTGAGGGTACACCATATATCAGTGCATTTTAAGTGAAGTTTTTCTCAAATGTCCAGTTTGCAGGAAATAAAAAGGTTTTGTTTGGTTTGTTTGAAATGGCTGAGAATTTAAATGAAAACCAAACTGGAAGCCTCTGCTGTGTGAAAATCCCACTTTTGACCAGTCTCATGGAGATACTGATGGTACAAATTGCAGAGTTGTTAAAGGACAGTCTTAAGTGTTGCCTGCAACTGTGAAATATATTTTGGACATCTGTTCCTTGCAGGAGACGCATGGGCCTGTGTCTGCCAGAGAAGGCTTCTTTCTGCAATCAAACGTGAGAATTCTTGTCCCCTCATTAATTCTTCTACCTGCAAAGCAACACACTCCATTTGCTGGTCCTTTTTACATATCTTGGGCAGCAGTTCCTCTTGAAGCTGCTTCTTTGTCCCCCTTTATGTGGATACATTTGGATTACCTCACAAGATGGAAAATACTCTGAAGGTGGTTGGCTTCACCTGGGCTTGTCATCAATGCTAGTCAAGTGCAAATATTAATCAAATTAAAGGTTCATTCCAGCCAGGTGTAAGGTCAAGCAAAATTACAAAGCTGGAGACTGAGAATGACCTTGAGTCATTTAAACTTAAATTGTAATTCCAGGGCAAACTTAACAACAGGTTCTTCCTTAACTGCCCTGTCATCTTTTTACCTTGAGTTTTTAAGATGTCTCATCCATTAAAAAATTAATCTAATTTGCACTTACACTGTGGCTTGTCATGTTCCCTTCCAGCACAAGGGAAGTGTTTCGGGTGTCACCAGCTGTGGTTTTGTTTGAAGTTGAAAGTAATTCCTGCATTCCTTACCCTTCTTTCCATTGCACCTTCTAAGCAACCAGTCCTGCCACGTGTTGACCAGTTCTTCCTTCCAGGCAGCAATTCAAGAAGGATTTTTAGAAACCCTTGTATTGTGTTTGCGTGGTAAGGTTTTGGTTAGGGGAAGGGACGGCAGGGCTGGCTTTTGTGAGGAGCTGCTAGAAGCTTCTCCAGTGTCCAATAGCTGAGCCAGTGACAGTGGTAGCACCTCTGGGGTAATATATTTAAGAAGGAGAAAATGTTACTGTGCAGGAGCAATTGCAGCTGGAAGAGAGGAGTGAGAATATGTGAGAGCAACAGCCCTGCAGGTACCAAGGTCAATGCAGAATGAGAGCAGGAGGTGCTCCGGGCACCAGAGCAGATATTCCCCTGCAGCACATGGTGCAGACTGTGCCCCTGCAGCACATGGAGGTCCACAGTGGAGCAGATCTTCACCTGCAGCCAGGGGAGGACCCCACACCAGAGCAGAGGGATACCCAAAGTAGTAGGCTGTGACCCCATGGGAAGCCTGTGCTCCTGGCAGGACCCATGGCCCCATGGAGAGAGGAGCCCACACTGGAGCAGGTTTGCTGCAGGAGTGGTAACCCCATGGAGGACCCATGCTGGAGCAGTGGAAGAGCATAAGGAGTCCTCCTCTGAGGAGTAAGGAGTGGCAGACATGATATGTGATGAACTGACCACAACCCCTATTCTCTGTCCTTGTTCACTGCTGGGCAGAGAATTTGGGCTTGAATCTGAGCCTGGGAAGAAAGGAGGGGTGAGAGGAAGGCATCTTGAAGATTTGGGTTTATTTCCCATTATTCATACTCTGATGTAATTGATAATAAATTAAACTAATTTCCCCAAGTTGAGTCTGGTTTGCCCGTGATGGTAATTGGTGAGTGATCTCTCCCTGTCTTTATCTCAAACCGTGAGCCTTTCAGTATATTTTCTTTCCCCTGGCCAGCTGAGGAGGGGGAGTGATAGAGCAGCTTTGGTAGGCACATGGCATCCTGCCAGGATCAACCCTCCACACCCCCTTACTAGCTTTCCTATATTTTATATTTAATAACATTAAAAACCATGTGCTCTGTAGCAGTCCTCTCAGGTTTTCCATATGTAGCCAATTTCCTCTTGGGTAGCATAAATGGCTTTCTAATAGGGAAGATGACAGACATGATAACAACACATTTTGACCAAGCATCTCTCTCACCATTTGGTGTCAGCTTCTGGGGTTCCTAATGTGACATCTCCCCTGTTGCTGAGGAATGAGAGATCACACCTCCTACGTCTAAGAGAGTGTGAGGAGAGCAGGAATCACACTAGACAGTGTTAATCTTGATGTCACTGTTAACAAATCTAATCTTTCCCTAGTTCATCCATCACTGTGCCAACTAGGCATAGTTTTGTATGATTAAGTGCCTGTGAAATCAAATAATAAACTGAATTTGTTCCATTTGAGTACATTGTCCAAACTGGACTTCTGGATGCATCATCGTTACTATGATCTTCAACTTGTCAGAAATGCCAGAATACAGGTAATAACAGTAAAAGCACTGAAACTGTATGTTAGTAGTTTCCTTGGCTCATTGCAGGACAGAGATTAAAGTCCACACTTCACTCTAAAAATCTACCAGCACTTAACACTGAGATGGCACAAAAATAAATAGGATTTGTTCTATATGGAAAGAAAAGATTTTATTGGGTAATGTGCTGGCAGAGAGCTACAAAACACTTTGTACACTGCCTTATTGTAATTCTTTTCATTAATATTATTATTTATTCACTCCTTACAAGAACTGGCATTGACCATTTAACACCAAATTACATGTGTAACTCCAGGCTTTCTTAATCACCTGGAAGTTAGAATTGTGATTAAGTTTGTTAGTAAATTAGTAGCTTTGTGATAGATGCATGAGTTTATTCAGAATATGATGGGCAGCCGTATTCTGAATAAAAGAATATTTATTAGAATAATAAAAAATAATAAAAGAATATATTATTTCTGAATATTTATTCTGAATAAAAGACCTCTCAGCCTTTCAGAGAGGTCAGGCTGTACTAGAAATATATTACAACAGACATTTATTTTCTTGCAAAATGAGGGGACTGACATCTAACACTTCTAAAGCACCTTTTAGGAGTATTGCTCATTCTACTTTAGCAGGAGTTTCAACCTTTTTCAGTGGGAAGTGTTAATAGCCATTACTTGTAACTGGTGAAACCAGGAGACATCTGCTTTCCCTGAATTTAGTGCTGTTCTTGTGTGACTGCTGCTCAGCTGAGCTCCACTGGACTGCTCTAACCGTCACCATATGAGTTCAGCCTCCCAGAGAAAATAATGGGCTTGGAGGGAATCTGGGAGTAGCACAACTGTTTTAGAGAGAAAGATGGACAAATGCATACCGCAGGTGGATGGCAGGAAGCACAGTGATTTTTTCCCTGAACTATATTCTTTTAAACAATTGGATTTCAGGTTGTCTGAGAGGGTGAAACTAAAGACCACCATTTACAATAGTAAAAGGTTTGATTCCTTTTTATTTTTTATCTTCGATAAATAATACACTGTAGCAGTGACAGTCTTCTTTTGAGAGAGTGAAGATGTGCTACACAATTATTGTCAGCTGATATATACAAGTTTATGACTGTTATTTGCATTAATGTAGTGCATTGTGTATTACTGTGCTCTTGTGCTCTATGTCTTCCAAATGCAGAAGCTTTAAAGAAGCTGGACATTATAACGATAATTTGGAGCAATATATGGCTTTACAGAGACTTCAATTTCACTAGGACATTGCTGCTGTCTGTGCTAAATGGCTAAATAGTATGAAGCATTTAAAAATAAAAAGTGAAGTTAAACATGTATCATCATGACATCTACAAATACTGAGGGAAGTCAATGGTTCATCTGTGGAGATGAGGTGCTGTGGCAAGTATGTAGGATGGGGATTTGGCAACCCTGTTCCTAACTTGGCCTGAGCTGAGTGCTGCCTTTATTACAGCCCTTTCCTTTCTGTTCCTCCACCTGCAAAAGAAGAGGATGGAGTCCCTTGTAAATGCTTCATGATCTTCAAGGCAAACATGGGATCTGTCCTTGCGGTAACTAGATGTACCCATACCCACCCTCTAAAATAGTTACAAGGAAAGTTCTTTATGGGAGCAGACACTTGAAACAACAGTGGCCCACACTGCAAACACAGGCACATGCAGGATGAGAATATGAAGCTATTCAGTCTTAAGAGGATAACGTGACCGTGAAGTAACCTACTGTTGGCTCTAAAGAAGACAAAGCTGCTTTGTCAGTTGTGTACATGCTATGTTGTGTGACAGGGAGCTACTGTGTGACTGCACAGCTTCCCTTATATCCTCGTGACTGCAATGAGTCCTGGCACCGTAGAAATACCATACTGCCAGGGTACCAGGTTCACCTTCTAAAGTAAACAACGCTGGGATCACACAAAAGCAATTGTGCAGGGACAAAGGGTGCCTGGGTAAGAAGGATGCAGAAAAGCACAAAAGGGGCCACAGGGAACAAATTCTAATGACAAGTACGAGAGGTTATTAGAAATGGGGGAAGGCTGAAGGAAGGCCTGCTGTTTACTGGGGAGAAAAAAAGCAGGTGACAGCAAGATTTACATATTCAGTGGGTTTTAGTCACAAACAAGGTGATGGTGACCAGAAACTTAGCCTGCACTGAAGCAGTCTTGAAAGCACTAATAGTAATCTTTGACAGTTGCTAGGAGAAAAATCCCAGTGGATAAACACAGCACTTGTCATTACAAAGGAGAAAATAAAGAAAATAGGGACTTTCAATGGAGTTAGGCTAGGACTAAGAAACATTTTAAAGCAAACACGGTTTGTTCCTAAGCATGTAGAGTGCACTCAGCCCACAAAGACTTTTGAAGAACAAATCTGGTTAATTTGATCTAGTATCTTCTTTAGGACAAACAGCCTAGTGCCATGGCCACCTACCACTACTACTATTGCTGCTGGTGATATGATGTCTCTGGGAGCCTTGCAGGAGGTACCTGGTGTTCCTCTTCTGTTGCAGAAACTTTGTACCCACAAAACACTTCATGCCTGCAGAAGTCCATCTCTTTCTGCAGATGCTGGATTTACTGGGCAAGTGCTACAGCGAATCGTGCATAGAGGTGAATCTCTCCCTGCACTCTGACGGTGTCTGGGTGAAGGTGGTCGGCTGAAGCCCCACTGCTGTGTTCTTAGGACAAGGTGATTTGCTGCCTGCATAGGTGAGGTAGATGCCTGGCAGTTGGGTATTTGCTACACAAAATTACTAGGAGGATATAGTTCATAAACCATGTACCTCACCAGACCTAGCTGGTGTATAGTGAGGTATATATAGTATATATGGGCAAGGCTTTTTAAAAGCTTTTGCTATAGTCCTAGGGGATGTCATTACTAAAAATAAAATGGGGCCAGTCTAAAATCGCTCTACAGTTTGGTAGGTACACAAGTGGTTGAAATACCATTCACTTGTCCAGAATAATTATCAGTGATTCACTGTAAAACTAGGAGAATGTTGTGAGGTCCCACAGTGGTCTGTCAGGGGTCAGTTTTACTCAATGCTTTCATTAATGACTTGAATGAGAGTGATGATTTGTACAGAGAGTAAAATTTGTGGATGACATCAAGATGGAAGGGTTTGTGAGCACTTTGGTGAACAGGATTAGAATTTAAAATAATCTTGCTACACTGATGAAATGGTCTGAAATCAATAAGATCAAATTCAGTAAAGAATGCAAGGGACTCCTTTTGGGGAGGGGAAAAGGCAAATCAGAGGTGTAAAGCAGAGAATAGCTGGCTGGGCAGCGCTACTGGAGGCAAGGCTCTGGGTCCTACAGTCAATCATGAGCTGAGGATGAGTCACCAGTATAATACTGCTGAAAAAAGCAAAGACTTTACTGCCCCATAAGCTGAGCAAATGTGATTCTGGTGAATATAAGGATAATTACTCTGCACTACTCAGCACTAATTGCTAGGGTTGTGTGCCCAGTTTGGAATACTACAAGAAAAAAACAAAGTGAGAATGACTAGAGAAGAGGAAAAGGAGTGATGAAATTTATTTAAGCTAGAAAAAAAGGAAACTGAGTGATGACTTGGTAGCATTCTTCACCTACGTAAAAGGCTTGCAGATAAAATCAAGTTTTCTTCATGCCTTCAAAAAATAAGATGTGAATTGATTTGCAGCAAGAGATATGTTAGATCATAACTTTCTCAGTATATCTCAGCATTTAGGAAGTTTCTTAAAGAATTCCCTTCATCGAAGTCTTAGAAGAATAAGACAGACAAGCTGGTTTCAGGAATATGCTACACAGAGCTGATTCTTTCTCAGAGGAGGTAGGACCTAAATGTTTCTTTCAACCTCATGTATCCATGATTTTTATCTAACAGCTTAAAACACACGAGATGATAACATAATTCTTAATAATCTAATTCTGCAATTCAGTATTAACCAGTCAGTTAATTCTGAACACTTGCAAGATAGTGGTGTACAGAACCAAAAAGATTATATACCATCATATTTTCCTATGGCACAGTTTCTTTTACCAAAGAGCTCAGTCCTAAAAATTTTCACAAATGTCTTTGTACAATTATGTTACCTTTACTCAGAAAAAAAAAAACCCATGCTACTCAGGTCTGTATAAAACTGAGGGATTTGGCTTCTTTATGTGTTACTGGTGTACACAGTGCAAAAACACTTGTCAGCCTGGTGATATAGGTTGTTGGCTTTTCATCACTAGTATTTCTGGACTAAGTCCATCTAAAACTAAATCTTGATCCAAAACCATGTAAGAAAAGAAATACTATGAACACTTCCTTTTGCACTTGTGTAGTTTGTGCTGGCTGCTGCTGTGCAGAACAGCACCATGACGACTATGTACAAGAAGGGCAGGCTGGATGGGCAACTCACCCCAATCCACACAGTTCTGCTGGCTAGAGGACTTGTGCAGGTTGCAGCAGCTGAGGATCTGGCCTGAAGCATCTCTAGAGTCCCATTTTGCAGCTCCGATAATAGCATCATGAAAGGACACAATTTATTTTTGCTACGTACACTCTGTTCTAGCATTTTGCCTCCTTCTCTTCTATTCCCAGAATCCTTGACTTTAGAGTAGAAGAAGTGCTGTAAAATCAAACAAGCTGCAATGAGATGCTGCTTATGCATTCACTGTTTGGTTACTCCTTTTTCTATTACCAGCTGTTTGGTTTTGGAGGCCAGGTAAGTATACCAAGAGACATAGGGAGCATCTTCAACCCTGCTTCTTCCTCTTCAGAAGCTTTTGCTTCCCTTCCTTCATCCTGACCTTCTTGCTTACTGTAGTCTTGAAAGTCAAGTCTGGCTAAGTGCAGGTGGTAAGTGCTGCTGTAGATCTACTTATCCAGCCTTCTGACAAACCCTTACGTCCATTACAATCATATAGTATTTCAGAGAAAAGAAACTCTGAAAGAGAACAGCAGTAAGATGTCAGTCTCTACTGTCAACAACTATTTGGCTTTGGAGAGCAGTTGCCTCCGTGACTGGACAAAGTGGATTTAATTTTATGAAGAGATTGCTTTTGAGGGAGACACAGAACAGTTCAGTGGGGGAAAGATTGGATAGTTATATCTGCTCTGAGATGTAGTTAGAGTATTCCCCATCCAATGCCAGGTGTCTGGTACAGGTAGGTAGTGAAAAGAAGGCTCTATTTTCTCTAACAAATTGCATTAGGATTACAACAGAATGGAGTGAATAGCACAAGGATGCATTCAGTGTCTCACAAAGTGAAGGTCAGCTGAAGTGCACAGATTTTTATATTTCCTTTTTTTGAAAACAGACAGAAACAGAAAAACAGAGCTTCAGGGGCTAGGTGTCATTAATATCTAGCAGCAGAAGGAACAAGCGCAGAGGTTAACGCTTAATCACACAGGAGCTGTTTAATGTTATTACCCCAGTGAGTGTCTCCCCCTGGCCTCTACAGCTTTGGCTGAAAGCAGTGATCCCAGTGTCTCCTGCTTGGTGCTGTGTGATGCCGAGTGCACACGTACTTGGCTACAGAAAAGAACTGGTCTTTGGGTGCATAATACTGTTGACTTTAGTCATAACATTCATACAAGTACAGACTCTGTTATTTGGCTGTACATGGATGAAAAGTAATAGGATTTCTTCACTTCCCTGATTTATGGAGAAAACAGGAAAGCCCTGATTTCTTAAAACAAAGTAGGTATTTCTCCAAATTAAAGAACTGTAGAACTTCACTCAGCCAAGCATTTCTTGAGCTACAAGAAGACAAAGAAGTTGAAAGAGACCATGAATCAAATAAATTATTTTTTATATCTCTTCTGTAGCTGTATCTGTGCTTACCATCTGCAAGACTCTTTCCTGTTCAGCTATTCAGTTTGTGGAACAGAAACTTTTGATAAGCTGACTAAATTGAAGAATGTTAGACTTGTGTTTAAAAAATGCCTATAAAATCACATTTTTTTTAATTACCCAGCAACTAGTACCACACTTAGTATACAGTGCATTTATTTTGTTGAACTCTGTACCAGTCCCATGACAAATTATACTGAATATCATCCTTTTTTTCTGTCTTTTGGGAAAAATTTTCCCCAAAGTCAGATTTTGCTCAAATTATCATTCCAGCCATAAAGTTGTGTAACACTCAACTGCCAGTCATAGACTATTTTTTTGAGAATTGAACAGAAATGACAAAATACAAAATAAAGTCAAATAATAATGACACGTTAAGGAATTAGCGACAACAAATTAAAGGGGATATTTCATAGCAAGGAACAGGATGGAAAGCAAATGCATAAAGTATTTCTTCCTTGATAGCAGCACTTTAGCCTTTTCATATCTTCTGGCAGGCAGAGGCAGAAGATATAAGATTGATATGAGAAGAAGAGTCCCTGTGTACTCTTCCCACGCTCTCCCCATTGTATTTCTAACAGGTCAATGTATCTGCTTCCTGACCCTTTTTTATCTTTTCCTTTCAAATGATGTTTTTCTCTAATGTGAAATCACACCTGAAATTTTGGACTTCCACCCAATAAGCCCCTCTTGAAATTGCACCTTGAAGCTCTTCCTTTACTGCCAACTCTCAACTCTGCCTTGCTAGACTACCCAATTTCCAAGTCCTGTGTTCCAAGACCCCTCTATTCTTTCTTTGCTGTTCTTGTAGTGTTCATTAGTGCAAAAGCAGGGATAAACATACACAAGACTAGATTGCATCTAGAGCCAGTTTCTCTCTAGAATGCCAATAGCCATGTTTATGCAGTGCTGGGGCCAAGGAAATAAACTTTGCTAGAATGTAGCCGCATCTTCCACAGCCAGTCAAGTGTTCATGCCAGCTGCCATGGGTCTTGTTGGCTCTGCTGGAGATCCATGCAAGGATGGTTATCCTTTCTTCTAGAGCCAAGCTGGCTTCATTCATTTGCCCTGCTGCAGGAGCTAATACATTACTCTGGAAAAAGGAAGGAAAGATAGGGGAGATATTGCCTAGATAGCTGAACTGGACCTGCTATAATGAAGGTTAGAGTTGGAAGCAGCAGTATTGTCTTCAGTGTTATCAAAGACATAGGAGTCAGATTATTCAATTTTCTGAAGTTTCTTAACTTCAGAAGTTCCCCATATTATGAAGTTCCCCATATTACCTGGTTGATGAAGAGTTGGCAGCGTAGGTGTAGATGTCAAAGGTTAGTATATAGTTTGTTAAAGGTCTCACACTGTGGCATCTGTGTTCTTGAGGTGATACCATTTGGGTGTTTGTGCAGCAGAGAGATCACTTACGGGAAAATCTTCTCTGGACTTCTCCTAGCACTTCTGCTGGCCAGGTAATAGTGTTAAAAGCAGGCCTCAAAGTACAATCAGCAAATAATGTCAACAAAACCCTTGGGAAATAGCAACAGTAGAAAGAAAATAACACATGTACATGAAAAATTGTCCACTAACCCATGCATATTTCTGAGATAATAAAACATATATTTAATTATAGCCCTCAGGTGTTCACAGGACCTTAAATTAGTGCCATAATTATGCCATGTGTTTTTTATAGTGGAAAGAAATAAAGACAGAACCTGGTTTAGTGGTAAGGGAGAAAGTAACTGTGAGTAAACTGTGTGACTGCCTTTCAGCTGGATCTGGGTTCATTTTCCTAAAAAGTTTGGGACAGATAAAATAGGTGAGGCTGCTCTCTGTGGGGACTACTGCCTCTTGTGTGGAGAAGACACCATTTAGCTAATGTTTAAACCTGCTCCCTAAAACTTGTAAAACAACCCCTGATATTTTCACATCTCACAGAGACATAGCACTTGAGATGCCAGACCTATTGGTACACAGTTTTGTTTCTCCTGGGAGAACATGATCACCACCAGCAGTGGCCTTATGTTATTTACAAGGCCATGCTTAACTGTGAGCTCTGGTATTATTTACACGTACATGATAGCCAGCATTAGGTCCAGCAGCAGTGAGTCAGGGAGGACACACATCTTGTATTTCGTAGTGAGAGCATGGGCAACCCACTGCTGGACAGCCTCCCTGCTGCATCAGCTGAGCTACTCTCAAGAAGAGAGATTATACACAACAGGATAAGACATCACAGTGTATCAGTTTAGTAGCAAAGCAGATGAATTTTAAAGAACTGGAGACTAATTTTCCTAAAGTTGTGGTTCCAAGAGAAATCATGCAAGGCTTTAGGCCCCTAGCAGTGGGGAATTGAAGTGCCCCAGCTGGATGACGGAAGGCACTGAAGTTGTATAACTCACCTGACTGCTTCAGATTTGTTCTAGAAATTCTGAAGGGATTAACTTTGTGTGTGCAGACTGTATGCCAGATCACGTATTCACTATCCTCTCAACCCTGGTACTGTGTGAGGAATAACACAGAGAAACAGTATAAAGCATCATCAGTGTGAATCATGTTTTGGGTGCGCCAGCTAACTGGGCAGAAATGTAATTTCCTCCCTGATCCCAGTCAGCTTTCTTTTCCCAAGTGCTATAGTAATAATAACATGGAATCAGAGCCTTACAGACAGCTAACAGATTGAGTAACCTTAACAAATATGTACATCACAACCCACCAGAAATCACAACAGAATTTGGGTACAGTAGTTTCAATACTCTGACTTAGTAAAATAAGGCTGTGACTGTTTGTGTCAGCTGATCCATTGATAAAAATAATATCAGTGATTTCAGCTTCATTTAGCCTTTTCACCATTACCACTTCTAGAACCCCAGGGATAATTGTATGTCAAGAAAACAAGTAAACTTTTCCAATGTTTGACAAAGTGAGTTGCCTTTTGAAAAGCAATCACAGCCCTAAACATGAGGTGGCGTCTCATAACATTCTTAGAAAAAGCCTTTTAAGACTGACTGGCAGATTCAGCCCCACCTTGTTCAATTATAAGAAAGCAAATGGCCTGCAAAAGAAACCTGCTTAAAAAATCTCCTAGCAGGCACTTTGGTTACTACCCAGTATGGGTTACAAATTAGGTAATAGGAAAAGGGAAGAAATGACAGGCTTCAATAATGTTAGGCCTAAGCTAGTATTAGTCCACTTCTTCTTAGAATCATACTAACACCAAGACAAAACTTTAGTGTGGCTTACTTGAATGAGTTGGGCTACATGGGAACATTTGTGAAGTCACATCACTCTGTAATCTCTCTATAAAGATATAACTATCAGAGTCTTCAGCAGGCTAACGCAAGTGAGGTACCCTTTAAAGCATCAGAACTCAAAGAGACTTGCAAAACTGATTTAAAGACCTACTTAATTACCTGCTTAAATATGAATGTTAATTATTGAACACAGGTAGATTGCAAAACATACCTTTCCTCACCCACTCCAGTGCAATTATAATTGAATAAACACCGCTGACTTAAATAATGAATAATCAGGAGCAACAGACTTGGCAGAAAAAGCAGATCTCACAGAAAACTGTGGGAATCTTACTCTTGTGCATGCAGTGTTTGTCAGGGATTTGTCCAGTTTGTCTGTGAATGCAACACATAATTTTGGTCATGCTTGCTTGCTCCTGAACACCTTCTTACCTAAATGAAGACAGTGTGCTGCTGATGTATCTTTCAGAGGCCACAGGATTTGCGCACAATACGGAGCCACACTCTCTTTGCAGATGACTCTCTTCACTGAGACACCACTATTCCTGTGCTGGAGGTTTCCACCTGGCAGCAAATCGATTAATCCCACCAAATGTTGACTATGTGACCCATTAACCCAGCAAAGATTTTAGCAAATGGGTGCCATTTTAATGGAGAACAAAATGTAGTTATCAACCATGAGATCTACTGAGATATGAGGAGAAATAGCAAGACCATTAATCACTTCATTCCCACAGAATATTTAGAAACTCCCCCAGAGTAATTCAATGGCTCTTTTCTAGCCTGTCCCCTTTTTCAGTAGTATGATCTGTGTTTGAGAATTGGACTAGGTTGCCATCCTGGATGAAAACCTCTGCCTCATGTCTTCCTAACATAATTTTTAGTACGGTATAGATCTTGGCTTTGTACAGTCCTGGCACCCATTTTTAATGTGGATCTCTATTTACCTCTACAATATTATACTAATTGGATGAAAGTAACAAAGGCAATTAGATGGCCCTAAATTTCATGGCAGACTGTCTGACAAGGGAAAATATTTGAATTTAAAAAAACCCACAGGTTAATTTCACTCTCAGAACCTCTTCACATGAGAGGATTTCCACTGAAATGGGATGCTTCTCTTTAACTGTTTCATATTATCTTCTCTGGAATAAGTAGAGATAAAGAAGCACTGGGCTTTTATCTTTCAGTAAGTCATTGTTTCATTGTGGTGGTGATTTCTTTCAAAGCACTTTCCCAGTGCTTCAAACTAGAATTTCATGCTCCTTGGGGATGATGGGGAACACAGTGCACTTTGGGATTTGGAATTAGCAGCATGTTTTGCTGTTGGTCACTATAAATCTACATTTTCCATATCCTCTCACATAAGTGTAAAAAGCCTATGATAATGTCTTTTGCCACAAAAGTTCACTGCTGTCTGGCTCTGAACTTGTGGCTCAGGACAAAGTAGTGATTAATGTGGATAGGTACAAGACATACTTCTGGGTACCCTGTTCCTGTGCAGTCAGGAAATGGCGGCAGCATTTTCTAGTTTATCTGCAGTGGAGCTTACCAAATCAAAGGTCTGGAAGGGACCTTGAAGTTCATCTGAGCTATCTCTCTGACCCCAGGTTCAACTATCCTATTTCAGTCTTGACTCAAGCCTTCTAGAGACCTGCACTGGGGAAATCTCCATAAAAGCAGAGTAAGAAATCAGAGTTAAGAAGTGTCACTTGCCTCTGGAAAAACTTCACGTTGGGTATGGCTTTACCCAGGCTCAGGGAATGCAAGAGCAAAAGCACTTCTGTGGGGGAGATCAGGTCAAAGGTTTGGCTAGCTCAGTGCCGTGTATCTAAAATGTTGAAATAGGGCACATATGTTGAAAAAGGCCTTATAAGGAATTTCTTCTCTGATGGAGACTGTAGTCAGACTATCTTGCTTAATAACATCAATTGGTCTATTTTGCATTAACTTTGTAATTCCTTTTTAAAACTGTTTATGCTTTCAGCCTGCACAATATCCTGTCCCATTCAGGTTTAGCATTCAAGTCTGAATGGCAAAAACCTCTTCATTTTCTTGATTTGAAATTAGAGCCCTGAAGCCCTTTGGCTATTGAATTGTGGAAAGTAATGAAAGGTTATTCCTGCTCACCTTTCACAAACCATTTGGAAGCTGAAGATTCCCACAACATTTAGTCTGCCATTGTATGGGAGCCACTCTATGCAGTTATTGTTTTGACATCTTTCTCCTTCCTTACTGTGCTCTTTGTGAAAGTATGTGATCAGAAATATCTGTTGTATTTGAGATGAGAATTCATGGTAGATTTTTACAGGGGCATGATATCCTGGGCTGTATCAAAGGGAGCGTTTCCAGCAGGTCGAAGGAGGTGATCCTGCCCCTCTACTTTGCTCTCGTGAGACCTCACTTGGAGTATTGTGTGCAGTTCTGGTGTCCTCAACATAAAAAGGACATGGAACTGTTGGAACAAGTCCAGAAGAGGGCCACGAGGACGATCAGGGGACTGGAGCTCCTCCCATATGAAGATAGGCTGGGAAAGCTGGGGCTGTTCAGCCTAGAGAAGAGAAGGCTGCATGGAGACCTCAGAGCAGCCTTCCAGTATCTGAAGGGGGTTTATGGGGATGCTAGGTGAAGGACTCTTCATTAGGGGCTGTAGTGACAGGCCAAGGGGTAACAGGTTAAAACTTAAACAGGGGAAATTTAGACTGGATATAAGGAAGAAGTTCTTTACTGTGATGGTGGTGAGGCACTGGAATGGGTTGCCCAGGGAAGTTGTGAATGCTCCATCCCTGGCGGTGTTCAAGGCCAGGTTGGACAGAGCCTTGGTTTAGTGTGAGGTGTCCCTGCCCATGGCAAGGGCTTGGAACTTGATGATCTTAAGGTCCTTTCCAACCCTAACTATTCTATGATTCTATATTTTTTATTTTCCTCTACTCCTTTTCTAACAATGCTAAATATATGCAATTTCCTTTTTTTGACCACCAAATATTGCTCCAAGTCCACTTTCCTGAGTGGTAATACCTAATTTATGTCCTAATACTGTGTATGTATAGTTCATATTATTCCCATCTGTGTCACATTGTATGTATTCACACCGAGTTTCATCTATTTTGTCACCAATTAATAAAATACAAGAATCTCTTTTGCACATCTTCCCATTCAGCTTTACTCTGAATATCTGTGCCATCTGCAGACATTGCAACTTCACTCTCTACCCTCTTGCATCTGGTACAGCAGAAGCTCTAGCATAGATTTCCACAGTAGTATGTGGTAACCAACCTCTGCTGCAAAACCTGGCCATTTATTCCTCTCTTTTATTTCCCACCTTTTAATTACTGGGGTGGGGAGGTGAGGGTGAGAAGTTGTGTAGTGTGACAGTTTAATAGTTATACATTCTCTCTTCTCAAGAGGCTTAGTTTATTTGAGAAGCTTCTTGAAACTTTGGCAATTAAAATATAGTATACCAAAAAAAATCACTTATTTACATGCTTGCTTACTTTTTTGAAGACCCTAATATGCTGGTAACTCAAAAATTCCATTTCTAATAAGCATCTCAACCTTTCCCCAGTGTTCCATACTTCAGCTTTGTCTGTTAAATATATTTATTATCTTAGTTCCTACTAATTTACCTTGTACAGGCAGAAGTGGAGATTGGTTGGAGAGGATTTTGCAGGAGAATTGGGATACCAGTGGCGGCTGAATGACTTCAGACTCTCAAAGGGTATTTTCCTGGAAATAATCACATGGGAAACTCACAGTGTCTAGTGGCTTCTAATTAATTGCAAGGAGATTGACACTGAATAGACCACTGTGGCTGTGTGGCACACTGCCATGAAGAGGTGTCTTCTCTGCCTGTAAGGAGGGTTGTCCAGCCATTGGAAGTTTGAGAGAGCTGTGCAAAAATGCTGTTCCCTGTTTTCAACACATACTCTTTGTCTTCATACCAACCCACTGAATGTAGAAACAAAAGGAATATATTTATTATCTGATAGCAACAGCAATGTGAATCTGTTTGGGAAAGACTGTGATAGAATGTACATAAACTGTTATCCATTTTCCCTAATAAAAAAAGGAAAATAAACCCAACCAAAAAAAACAAACCAACAGACCCAACCCAAAAAGTTTTCCAATATGGTTACTAGTCTGAGGAGGAATGCTATTAGCATTTTTCTTCTTATCCCTCTGCACTCATGGTTAAGGAAACCCTTACGCCCTAAAGTCTTAAATAATCTACCATGTGAGAGGGGCTTTGCATGACGGGGACTGGTAGGAACTGTGCCTGCAAAGTTTTATGATCTATCTCAGCTTTGAGATGCCAGAGGGAAGGGGAGGCAGAGATGGCAACTTTGAGTGACTATTCTTTACAGTAGTAATAATGACCTATTAATAATGCCCATGTACTGCCACACTCTCTCCATAGCCACCAGTTGCCCTCCCGGTTATGCACAGACTGTGCTTTGTTATCTGGAGGCTGTCAGATTGAAGCCCTCTTTCTTTATCTAGCACTTTTATACATTCCTTTCTTTGCTCTTACCACTTTTACTTCTGTCATGGGTTCAGCAGTAGCAGTCATTTTTTCTCCTTCTTAGTGGCTGGTGCAGCACTGTGTTTCTAACTTT